>JANRGW010042262.1:0-41042 GCA_024733675.1 Psilopsiagon aymara
GGGGTTGGGGGAAGGTGTTGTTTGGTTTGGGGGGTTTTATTTGATTGGTTTTGTTGGTTTGTATTTTTTTTAAAAATCAGACTCAGTATTCTACAAAATGACCTGGCAAATAATTTTGAAGTTTTGATAATTTCAAGAGAAATACCATATGAAAACAAATAACTGAAATAACCAGTGAAAACTGAAAGGTATGTGTTTTTGCCAAGGGTTGGAAGAGATGATCCTTGAGGTCCCTCACAACCTGTTATTCTATGATTCTGTTCTGCTCAGCTCCTAATTCCAAACTTCGCAATGCAAATAACTCTTTTCACAGTGGCAGAAGATATTTCAGCCCCAGATAAAAGGCTTCATATGTCTGTCATAAATTAGCTGTGAAGGTATAAGCAAGCTCTACATATTGTTAGCATAGGAAATATTGTAAACTTTGAAAAGAATTGTCCTAGAGAAATTTCTGAAAGGACTGTAATCTCATGACCTAATATAATTGCACATGCTAAGAAAAACTGAAAATAAGAATGATGTTAATATTACAATGAAGAGAAATAAGGTGAGTTTATGCTTTTTGTTGTATCCATTACAGATGCTATAATCTTCTTGAGTTTTTTAAAAGCAGACCTTACATACTTTTTCTAGCACAGAAGTCCAAAAGACAAGACTTCTGGAATGAGAAGAATGGGCAAAGTTCTCACTTGAATTTCATGAAAAGTATGCCCAGGCCATTACTGCATCTGTCATAGATGAGGAAATTTCAGTTATGCGTCATTTATCTATCCAGTGGTTTACAGCTCCAGCCAATGCAGCGAGGTCACAAATCCACCAGCTATCATCAGGAACTGAATTCTGTGCTTGGTACTGTGATTTAGTGTTTAGGAATCCATTATGTCTCTGTAGCTAAGCAGCTGGTTGCACATCTGAGTAGCTCAAGTGTGTAGATAATGCTGCTTTACTTCATTTGAAACTTATGCTCCCTAAAATAAGACCGACCTTTTTCATGTGAACACATAGCTATTCCATGAGTTTCAGAATCAAAGTTGCTTATGCTAACAAGATATAAAGGATGTGATGTTTTTTGAACTGATATCAATTCACTGTGGAAGACTCTAAAGAGATTGCTGAAATTTCTGCTTTGCAGCTATCTCAGACAGAGTAAGATAATTAGAAAATATTTTCTGTAAATGACCCTATATATTTCAGTGTAGCATACATGGATGAAGTTTAGGACTACTGAGGTGACCAGAGTAATTCTAATCTTACTAATTGACTAGCATTCAAAAGAAATTTTCTTCTTTCCCTAATATATCAACTGTGGAAAGCAATTTCTCATAGGGCCTATAAACAGAATTTTCCCAATGAGAAGGTCAGAATACTAAAGCATTGTTTGAAGGCTGCCTGTTTTGAACTTACCTGAGACCACCCACATGACAACCTTGCCAAGAAATTATGAATACAAAGCTGTCTTCTATCCAACATAAAGAAAACCCTCTGTGTAAGTAGCAATTAGCAAACACCGATACTTCTTGCTGCAAAAAGACAAGGAACCTGACACTTGATGATTGATATTCTTTTAATCAAATAATTCAGCAGCTGGCTCTCAGGTGTCTATTACTTTCAGGAAACAACAACAAAGCAAAAACAAAATTGAAAACAAACAAACCTACTGCATTCATTGCTGGTTTGAGTGGCAAGGTTCTGATACTTCCTATAAAGACCACATGGTTTTATTGCTGCTTGCTTAGTCAAAACTTCCCGGATGTGTCCAAAAGTACTTTGTTACCAAAAGCAGTACTCACAAATCCCTTAAATTATTATTTTTTTTAATCCCAACTAGTAATCTTCAGTGCTAAGGTAGCGTATTCAAACTGACTTATTGGCTGCATATCTGATAACCAGTGGGAGAATGGCAGAATGATCCACATTTTATGTTCTATTTGGCAGGAAAGTTTGGTTTAGCTTACTGTACGAAATTACATAAATAAGTAATTATATAATCTCAGGACAATCTTAACATCATGCCAGTTAATGAGGAGAATACAGAACTGAAGCAAACAACTGAAAATGTGATGGGCTTAGAATCGTATTGAAATTGTGAAAAAAAAAAAAAAAACCCAACGAATTTTTGAAGGCCATATTGGCTCTGATATAATGAAGGCTGACATGGAGTAGGCATTTGGGATAATGTAATTTCCAAAAAGAACCCAATTTGATGGGTGCACAGCAATCTGCAGGTACTGGGATGCACCAAGCTTGCAGTTCAAACAGGCTTTATCTTTTAGAATTAGACAAAGGATCAGATAGATCCACAGTTTAGCTATAATACAGAGATCAAATGATTAAAATGATAATGAGGAAAATCCCAGGTTTATAGTTTATCCAACCCTTAGCCAAACATGATTCAAAATCACAGTCCACTGTGGCATACCACGGTGTCTGGACTTGAGACTACACAAAAGAGCACATTAGTTTGAGACTGTGCAACATGAGAAATAAAGTCAAAGTTAGCATAGAGAATTAGCATAAAAGGAACACTGTTTTATATGGAAGTGTCTAGGGAGGTCTCCTAAGGTACATTTCTGAATTCAATCAACTCTACATTAAGGATCATCTATTTTCTTAAGCCTGCAATTATATAATGTAAAATTCACAATATTAGGGGAAGATCTGGCTAAATTTGATAGCGTTTTGGACCATCTGGTGGACCTACCTCTGTCCTTTTATCCCCTTGTCCTCTTTTATCCCCTCACTCAAAGGTAGATTCATCTGTCAGGTAGGTATTTGCTGATATCAGTATACATATTAATGAGAACTGTATCATTTTCCAATCTTAAATATATACAGAACTAACCAGAGGAAGACATTATCATGTTTTTAGTCAGAGACAAAAGCAAATGAAATTACAAATAAGCTACCTTATTGTATTCTGCTGCATTCACTGTCAGTATTTTTTTTTTGGTTGTGTATAAGTTACTAAAAAAATTACAATGTTAATATACTGTAGGATCCAGAGAAGTGACTTATTTACTATCATACATAGACTGCTATCATGGTTTAAGCCCAGGTGACAGCCCAGCCTTTCACAGCCACTCGCTGGCTCCCACAAGGCAAGATTTGAAGAGAATTAGACGGGTAAAAGTGAGAAAACCCATGGGTTGAGATAAAGACAGTTTAATAGGTAAAGCAAAAGCCACATGCACAAGCAAAGCAAAAGAAGGAATTCATTCACCACTTCCCATGGTCAAGCAGGTGTTCAGTCATCTCAAGGACAGCAGGGCTCCATCACATGTAATGGTTTACTTGGAAAGATAAATGCCATAATTTCAAACACCATAACCCTCACCCCTCTTCTTTCCTGCAGCTTTTATTGCTGAACATGACATCATATGGTATGAAATATTCCTTTGGTCAGTTGGAGTCAGCTGTGCCAGTTGTTTCCCCTGCCAGCTCCTTGTGGATTCCGAGCCTGCTGGTTAATGGGGTGGAGTGAGAGGCAGAAAAGGCCTTGGCATTGTGTAAGCATTGCTCAGCAACAGCTAAAACATCCCTGTGTTATCAGCAGCTTTTTTTCATAAACCCAAAACTTGACCCCATAGAAGCTCCTCGGAAAAAAAAAATCCCAGCTGAAATCAGTACAAGTGCTTTAGATTATTAATATATATTGAAAACCTTATTATTGTAAAACTGAAAAGAACAAATTCAAGTTATTTAGGGGAAATCTAGGGACAAATACCCTTGAACTCCAAACTATACTTCAGTCTTTCATCTTAGTTTCACACTGAACTGTGAAAGAATACATTTCATATGGATCATTACCAGGTTACCTGGATATTTTCCTTGTCAAAGCAGACCTCAGAATTCCACAAAGAAGCCAAATAGCCATCAGTATGCATCCCTACATGCAAATATCATTCTGCTCACTGTAAATTCTTCCTTTCTATCAAACAGGCATCTGTATTCTGTCAGTTATATCCTCCGCATTCATTCAAGGTGCCTTATTTTTTTGTTCAACTCTACCATAAATGTAATAAAATCATAAGTCAGCAGAGGAGATCTCTACTCAGAAAGGAAATCACACAAGCTCTTAATCAGATGCAGGTGGAGCAAGAAGGCTTAGTACTATTGTACTGTTTGATCATCTAGAAGCAACTGCAAATCTAATCAGATCCCTATGTTGAGAACTTTATGAACAAAAACCAGGCACATATACTCAAAGCAAAGGAGATGCTATAACCTCATCCAAAGCCTCCTGTTGCTTTCCACATCCCACAATAATCATTTAAGAGTGAACTGTATGAGACTTAGCCAAGTTGCTTTCATCTGTGTCTGAGACTCGCCCAGATGTAGGAAAATATTTGACAGATTTTTATTTGGGGTGAAATAGAGGTATAAAGCTCCATGTCATGATCATGCTGAAACCATCATTACTATAGTTTCATTTTCTACAGTAAAGCAATACAGCTTTTAGTCAAATCTGATTACATTCTACAGAATCTCTGTAGCAGTTCTTATACCTAACTTTAGCCATCGTTATTACTAAAAGGAGAGAGGTTGCCAGTGGTACCACTATAAAATTATTACAATACTTTCTCCAGAGAGGCACTTAAAATATGAATTCATAGATAACGCTGCAGATGAAAAGATTAAACATATTTTATTATTTAAGTATTACTATTGATCGATTTTATTCCATAGAGCTACAGCTTTAGTGGCAGCTTTGAGTTCATTGTTTTGCAAACATTACAGTATTGCACAAGTCAATGACAACAGTCCTAGAAGGTTCCTCATGGAAAAGCAATGAGACAAAATGGATGAAAATGAGGCGAATGGTCTAGTGGTGGACTCGGCAGTGTTAGGTGTACAGTCAGACTCAGTGGTCTTACGAGTCTTTCCCAACCTGTGATTCTGCAATTCTACAAAAAAGACCATATACCTCTGAGATCAGTGCCACAAAATTAGAGGGAACAGTAAAATAAAGCAGGGACAGAGAAAGTATTTTGATACACAGGGACAGACAGTTATTTTTAATAAAGCTTTACACCTCATTGAGCAGATCTGAGAGGAAGAGTAGTATAGTAGAAATACAATGCTGAAGAATGTTAGCCATGTGAATTTCCACTTCCGTCTAGATAACCAATTTGGACAAATTATTAGATCATCAAAATAACTATGAAGTTGTACAGAAGATAAAGAAGAGAAAAAGATAAAGCACATTTACCAAAGCTCACTTTTTTTTTTTTTTTCAAAACAGCAAAATAAAGTTCATGAACAGTCTGAGTGACAGATCAAATTAAAGAGGAAGGTACTTTTCTGAGATACTTTTTTAATTTCTTTTTAAGTGAAGACAGGGATTTACTGATCAAAACCAACTCAGTTATATCAACCAAGAAATAGCAATCTTTATTCCACCCGTGTTCCTGCCCATCTTTACCCTTTAGCCAACATATAAACAATGAGAGCATATCCACAATTGCATGTTTGAATATAAGGATAGTCAATAGAGAGGCAAAAGGAATTTTTGCTTCTTAATCTGAATGCACAGTACAAATTTCTCTCTAGTACCTAAGGACTGTTACCATACGATCAGACAATTCAGAGTGCTTTCGAATCAAATAATGATAGCAATAACAGCATCATTAGCTCAGAGTTTTACATTTACCAGTCTCTGTGAAAACAGTAATTACTTCGCTGAAACAAAAGTTCGGCAATTTACATTTCTCCAGGACACACACGCTGTTATTTATGACTAGACTGAGAACATATTGTAGGTATATATTTTATCATCAATTAAAATTCCCTTTAAACAAAGGGCAATCACTCTTGGAAAGCCAAATAAATAACTGTGAGCTTAAATTTTGCTATTGTCTGATCAAAATTCTGAAGTAGAAAGGAAAAAGAAGGCAAACTGGAAAATCTAAATGACTTTTCACAGCCACAATCCATGGATACGATAGTATATTTTTTATTTTTAATTATTTTAGGTATGTTGTTTTCTTATATCAGAATTTCACAGCAATCATAATACCTTATTCAAATATGTTTCAAATTATTACAGCTACTTCCAGCATTGAAAAATACGAATGAAAATTATAATAATAAAATGTTCTTCTATCTGAGCCTGATGAAGTGATGAAAGAGTTCTTTTTTCTGTAACCAATTCATTTGTAACCTTCATATACATGGTTTTTATTATGAGAGTCTAGCGTGGAAGCATGAGAGTTCATATTTGTTTTAGCAAAATTGTAGAAAAAAATATATTTTATTATATTCTGCATTTAAGTTCCCTAGTTCTGACATCCAATCATAATTATAATAGTTAAAAAAAAATAGGATATCCACAGTGAGTGATTGGAAGTAGAAGATCTCTAAAGATCCATTCTAACCCAAACTTTTCTAGGAAACATAAAAAAAAAAAAAAAATTAAAAAAATGTCTCCAGCAAAAGAAAGTAAAAAGAATGGGAAAATCATGCAAAATATAAGTACAGAGGCACACAAGGAAACGATGTAATAGAACATTGTGATAAAAAGTGCTGCATATCCAAAAAAACCCTAAGCCTCAATAACAAATGGCAAAAGCAGTAGGTAGCATTCAATGAACATGCTTGCTGAAATGAATGAGTTTTATCAAATTAATAAGAAGACATGGCAAGATCTTCTTTAGATCTTCTGTTTATGTTTCAAATTTCACAAATGCATTATGAAATTTTATTTATGTACTGAGTCCTGGAGGCCAGCTTCTTTCACCACTGCTGTTTATAAGAAGTGCTATGGGACAGTCTGATTACAGAAGGGAAATATTTGTGGACATTCTTGCCCCCAGTCTCATCCAGAGTAAAATTCCAACTTAATTCATTATATATTTAGGCTTATTGAACATCATCACAGAACTAAACTGCCCTTAGCCAATGACGAACAGGCTTCTCCCCAGCTTGTTTGTCAGTGGTCTCAAAAGACACATTTTACTATATAAAATGCACTAAGGTGCCTTTTCTCTGGTCCTGAAGTCAGACTCTCTTTTCCTCGCAGAGCAGGTTGATCTTACCCATACAGAATGTGGTGGACAGTGCCCATGCAAGCTCTCTCCAGTGCTGCGCCCAGATGGCACAGGCCAAAACAGACAGAAAGTAAAGAAGAATAAAGCAGAAGAGAGGCTTATGGTCCAGTGCTCACAGGCCACGTTCTCATCCTTACTCGTGAGTAACATTGGTACAATCTACAAGAATAATACTAAAGTGCAGTGCCACTTAATGCAAGTAAAATTTAAAGAATATAAGGGCTTCAGAAGGGATGTGTGTGCATGTTATTTTTATATGTCTTAATTTTACAAGTGTTTCTTCTTCCAGATATAGAATGATTTTTCTTCGCATTCAGGATAATTTTTCAAAGGCAAAAGCACCTTTAGGTGTGGAAATATTTCAGTTTCATCAATTGTTGTTGAACGAATCTTCATAAGAATAACTGACTTGCAATTTATCTCTTGAAATTAACGAAGCTTCCTCAGGAATGAATTTTCCATTTACATCTGTGTCCTAAAACTGACCCGGGGAAACAACCCTTTAGTACGTGGCAAAATTAGAATAAAAATTACTAAACCTAAAGGAGCAGAATCAAATTGCTGGACAAATTAAAGAAGGAAATCCATCTTCACAAATCTAACTGCTCTGTCGCATTGATTACTGTCTAGCCCTCCTACTGCTTTTCAGCGTATGCAACTGCAGGTCTTCAGACCAACATTGCTTAGAAAGGCAGCATGCTTAGTGTAATAGCCCAGGCATGCCATCAGAAAAATTATTTTAAATGGAGATCACATCGCATTGGACATTGATCCTGATTTATTGTAGTAACATTCTGTAGCCAAGTACAAAATATGGTCTCTGACTACCCATTAATGGTTGAAATTCCATTATCTTTTTCATTTCATTGCCTATTGTATTTGTCTGATTCCCTGAACAAGGGATTATGTGGCAAAAACTACTGTATTTTTTATAATTATATGAGCTGATCTGATAAAAAAATTAAAAAATGTGCCACATTTCAAACCTTTGCCCTTCTCAGTTATTTAATGCAAAATTTAACAGTAATCTACAAGTTATAGTGAAAAACTTGTGCCAATACTGTCTTACCAAACCTCTCCCCATTTATCTTCTTTATCCTCTATCATACGTGAGAAAATTTTAGCAGAAGCTGCCACATCAAACTTCTGAAGAAAGATGCTGAATCATCTCAGACTAACCATCCAGCAAATGGAGGTTCTGAAAATCAATGGGCAAGCAGTTCAAAAAGGTGTCTTGTAAGGAAAACAAACAAACAAAACCCAAACCAATCAACCAGACAAAAGCAAAAAAATCCCAACTCAATGTAGAAAAATAAAAAGCAGTACTTCAATTTCTCAAAAGATGCCATTATCATATTTTTACTACTCAACATAGAAGTAATTTCAGTGACCACCTTTACATGCTTCTTGTGTTTTCTTACTTGCCTTGTATTACCATTTGGTAATACATTTGGTATTACCATTCTAGACACTATGGCATTATAACCTGGATTTTCAATTGTTGGCAGCTATTGCCATTACCCTTAGCATTTATTCCTTAAAAAAAAAAGTCCAGAAGATAAATCAAAATGATTATGAAATGAATGATGAAAGAGAAGAAAAAGTAATGAAAATATTTGATGCTAAGACTGACATAGACAATTCCTTCTTTTTTCTCCTTTTTTTTCATTTTTTTGCCCCCTAGTTTTGAAATACTGTTGCTACTTCTCATGGACCCAACAATAAAAAGAGACACTTTTTATTCAGCAGGGCATAATCAACCCACTGCTGGAAGAGGAATTCTAGGCGTAACCAGAAGAGACTGTCTGTCCCTTGAAAGTCTGCTCCAAACACACAGCTCCTCCCAGATTTCAACTCTGACTTAAGTTCTTTTGTGTCTTTCATTCCTTTCATTTAAAAATCATGAAGAGAATCTTTGAGGGTGACTCTGAATAAGAGTTATAGAAATAACTGTTGTAAAATACATGATTAACACAAGGTATAAAATCAGCTGTGTGACAATGTCTGTTGAAATGTAACTCGTAATACATGATATTTCTAACGTTAGTACATGGAGCTGCAACTTACAGTTTTCTAAAATCTATAAAAAAATAACTCTCGCTAAATCTTTTACAACATTTGTCTGAACTCCAAATGTATTCTCAAGGGATTTCTTTTTCTCCTATTTTTGTGAAAGCAGTGAGACGAGGATTCCCACAAAACACATTAAAATGAACTGATAAAATATTTCTTATCTTCCAGGAAAAAGGAATTGTAGAAATAAACATCATCTGAACATTGGGCCGTTCTCTAAATGCTGAAATAAAAATGCATTTTTATTTACTAACTAGAAATTCAATACCTGGTAAAATGTTAATGCTAGTTCTTCATTCCAGCTGATAGTTTTGTCATCTCCATGGCAAAAGAAGTGCATGAAGAAAAGTGTAGGAAGTAAAAAAATGACATGTTAGGTAAACTTAGCCTATGAAGAGAAGACAGAGCCCAGATGTAGTTATTTGAGCTTTTAGATCTCAACAAGCATTAGTTTTATTTCCCCTGAATTATTTCATATGAGTAAAGAAATACAAATTGATGCTGCAACAGATGTCTCTGACTACATATGCGCTTATTAATGAATGAGCTCAATCACCAGTGGTCTCTGAGTACCCTAAATACTGAAAGTCACCGTACTTCATGGAAGTATGATTTCTACACTGCAATGTGCTTCTGAACTCAAATTGTTTAATCCTTTCCTTTGAGAGTGTTGCCAACAACAATGTTTTGCAGTGTAATTGACTGATGGAAAAGGTCCAATATGCTAAGAAATCAAGAAAGGAAAGGAGGGGTACAGAGCGTGGATATCTGTTCTTTCTCAATGTCATTTGGCAACCTGATGAGCTCAGAGAATTTGTCAAATATAAACTGGCCATGCCTAGACAGGATTGTTCCTTTTCTGTTTCTTGGAGCAGCTTTGATGGCAAATAGGATATTATTTCTATCTTTCTGTCACACAGTTATTATGTACTATGTTTATAAATCCACCACCAGAATGATTTTTGTTAAATGGTCTTTTAAAAATCTCCTTACCTCCTTGAATATGTAGTACTGACTAAAATGTCATGAGGTGCCAATATATATTAAGTTGAAAGTTCCCTTGATGTTTTACTTTTTCCAGAAGCACAAGCTATGCTGCAGTGTTTCTGAGAAGCATATTTTCTTTTAGATTATAAATGCCAAGACTAACAAGTATAATTTTATGGATGCAAGAAAATAGTATGTTTTCAATTCAAAAGTGTATATTCTTTTACAGAAAATGCACCTGCGGTAAAATTTTTTGGGGAAAAAATTTGTATTTTTCTCATTAGTGAAATGTTACCTTTCTAAAGGGTATTCAACTCCTTCTTTCACAGTCTTACTGAGCATTCTACTGCAATAAAATACTGTAAGAGGTCCAGAAATATCACTTTAAAAAGAAAGTACTTCCTGAAAAGCTACAATATTAGTGCATTAGCATTTTGAAAACTGCATTCTTTGAAATTTCAAAGAACTATTGCTGAAGAGGGTGATATTTCTGGGATACTAAGGCTCAGAAGCAAGTGCGCTGTGCGCTAAAAGACAAAAGTAGTTTCAACGTTTCCCAAACACTAAATTTGAAATGCTGACAGCACATATTAGAGCCAAACCATGTTTCAGATTCTGGAGACTAACTAGGATGAGCTATGATAAGTCCACATTGAAAGTGTAATATTAAAATACACTAGTCTGTACAAACTACTTCTCCCCCAGCAGGATCTGCAACATTGTGTACAACATTACATTTACAAAATGATGAACCAGCAATAATTTATGAGCTTTGCAGATGTTTAGAAATACAAATTTGAATGCACAAATTCGCAATAAGAACAGACCTGCTGGGTAAGAACAAGGGTCCACCTAACTACTTATCATATCTCTCATGTCAGTGGTCAGTAACTGATATTTAAGGAAAGAATTACAAATAAAAAAAAAGCCACCAAACAAACAAACAAAAAATTGAAAGAGAGAAAAAAAACAATAGGTTGATTCCTCCCATGGCAGGACCTTTCAGCCTCTGACATGCAGCAGGTTAAAATAATTTACTGGATATTTTGCATTTATCACACTATTTTAACAGTCAGATGAGTGGACCTATCTACTCATTTTGCTCTGCCTCTGCCTACCTATACTTAATGTCCCCTGCATCATTTGTGTTAAAGAGTTCTAGAACTCAGTTCTGCATCCAATGAAAAAAGATTGGTGTAATTTTTTTTTAAAGCATCCATTAATGCATTTCTTCCTTTTTTCAGTTGTCCTTACCTGAACAAAGTCCTAATTTGTTTAGTCTTTCTCAAAGTAGCTGATCACGCTTGCCATTCTTCTGCATATACTTTTAAAGTCTTTTTCTGGCCACTGCTGACTGTGTATCAGAGGTCTGCAATGACTTGCAGAGCTCATTTCTGATCTGTAATTAAAACTAACTCAGAGTCTCCCATCATGCCTATATTGTTAGCATTATTTTTCCTTATTATTTCATGTGGAAGTAGTCGTGTCTCCAATTTTGTCACCTCTTTATTTGATCACCTCTTCCTTCTGTACTGTCTTATACAACTGTTCGCAGTCAGATTTAGATTCAGTTATTCTCATTAATTAGCAGACTCTGTTACCTTTTCCTACAAATTAAGAGAAAAGCTTTGTAGCAAAGCAAGAGCTTAGATGAGACTAAAAAAGGATATTTGCTGGTTTAAAATGCCTTTTTTTTTCTTAATGTTTTTTCAAAACTCCTAAGTAAACATATTTTTTAAGAAATTGTCTGAGCAATGTCATTATAAATAAATTTTCAGGATGGGGTGGGAAGGCAAGGGAGAAAAAAAAAAAGGAGGATAAAAAGATTAAATATAAAATCTTCACCATTTTCTCCAAGTGGCTTACTATTATCTGGACCACTTTCTTATGCTTTTCTTTAGTTCTGCTCCCCCTAAGTAAAAAAACTATGAACATCTTTTTCCTTAGTCAGCCTTATTTTTGGAAAGAGTTCCTAGTTAGTCCATAAAGCCATATCTTTCACCTAATAGAAATAAGATATTATTTTATTTAATAGCACTTTATGGAACCAAAGTGACTTTTCTATGTTTTGGTATGAACCTTGTATGGCTCCCTTGACAAGCAGAATTCAGCTCAGCTTCACTTTAACTGTCTGCATGTTGGAGTTCATTGGTCTAGTCTGTTCTTGACACATACCTGGTAAGAAAGCTTATTACAGAATGACCCAAAACCATCACCCTATCTGTATTCATTACACTTAACATTAAACCACACACTGCCTGTTGAATTTTAAGTTCTTCAGTGAATAGCCAAAGAAAATAAGGACTTCAGTTATCGCCCCTTTAATATGAAATGCATGCTGTGGTACAATATAAAACCCCTAGGCATCTATGTTCTGCTCTAATCAGACACTTGCAGAAATTATTACTAAAGAATGAAACCATTTTGGAGGTAGTGTTTCATATCAGTGTTAACCAGATGTAATCTTTAAGTGACAGAAAGACAATCAAAAAAGCCACTACAAACAGAAACCCTTACAAATCTGCAACAGGTAGCAGACATACTGCTTTACAGAATGTGAAAAAGTGGGGCAGAGAGGACTTAATGTGGGCATCACTGTGTTCTAGTTAGTGTTAAAACTTTGCAATACAGCAGGACTTCCCAAGCCAACAAAAAGTGCAAGAAGTGCCTTGTTCCTGGTGTGGGCCTGAGAGGAAGGCAATTATATTGTCCCTAAACTCACAGAGTTCTTGACGTTTGATGCATTCACAACCACAAAGAAAAAGAAACTTTGTTGCTACATTTCCCATTGTATTTCCCTTTCATACTCCTGATTCCATGCTCTTACCTGAAAAGACAGAAATGTAATCATACTATTAATAGTGTCAGTGTTTCTGCATGGAAACAGGAGATAGCAGCTGTGCTTCCCACAGTCATCTCTGAGTCTTGTAAAATCATTAGATTATAAACCATCCCTACCTATATGTGCAGGTTATGGCTATGGAAACTTGTAGCTTAGCCTTGAGAAAACATGTGGTTTTGATTCTTTTTTGCTTACATCACAAGAAAAAACAGTGGCCCTAGTCAGTCCTCAGGGTTACATTCAGACTTGTACTAAAAGCTGTCTCCATTCTCCAGAACTCGAAAAGGGGTAATGAGTAGATGCAACACAGGAATAAAATAAATCCGTAGGTGGAGAAGAGGTTTAAGGTGACAGCAACAGGAGTACAGCTTTGCATAGACAAAGGGAGTATGCTGCAGCTTTGGCCTATTATCGTTGATTGATTACAGTTTATGAAGAGCCTCATGAAGATGATAGTTTCATGTCTCCATTTCATCCCTTTCTAAGTCACCGTATCCTATGTGCTGTTGCCATAGACATTTCAAGTAAAAATCACAGACATTGGTATGTGCAAATACCCACCCTTTATTGTACTACTGAAGCTGAGTTAGATAAAAGTTTTCTTCTTTTTTTTTTTAATGTTGTAGAATTCATTACTACTAAGATGCAACAAAATGTAATTTTTTCACAAGTGAACTACTTCTCCAATCAACAGATATATATATAAAAATATCCTTCTAATGCAAAACAGTTTTCAATTATCCTCTGGATGTGATGGCATGGAAATATAAGGGCCAACAAAGGAATTCTGATTAAACTCTCAGAGGATATACCAAGAACAGGAGATCTGCAGGAAAGTTGTTATCATTTTAATTACCATTTAGCTGTAGCAACCTTCTTCAAACATTATTTTTAATCCCATATCCTCCTCACCCTTGGCTGGCTTTTCTCAGCATCCATGAATCATGAAATATTCAAGGCAACCTGCTATTTAGAAATGAGAAATCAATGGTTTTATAAAGCTACTCATCACGGTTAACCTAAAAGAGGAACAAACTAATGTGAGATAACAATATCAGAGTAGGTGTCTTAATTAAGCTCTTTATTTGATGGATAATCCAGACATCAATTCATAGCCTTTAGGTGTTCCAAACCACTCTAGGAAATTCCCACTGACTACATAAACAACATGGGTTCCCTAATTCAGCCACTCCTATTAGGTGTTTAAATGCTTTCTCTCACCCAACAGTTTTTGTTCTTTTCTTCTTTTTTTTTTTTTCTTTTTTAAAAAGTGGTTTTAATATGAAAAAAGAATAATCAGTGTAATAACATCTTCCCAGAGCATAATAGCATGCACCTTAATGGATATGAACCACAGAAGTCTCGGTTCTCAGAAGCCCATGTATTCAACAAGGAGCTTTGTTTGCAGAGATTCCTCATTGCACCCTCTCTACATGGAGTAAGTTGTTTTGTTTATTCAAACGTTAGTCACACACAGTTAATAGACACAAAATAAATATAAGTGCAAACAGGACTGTAACCTTATTTTTTATGATAATTTGATAGATGCAGGCCTTTTTCAAACACACAGAGTAATGGACTTTTTTTCACCTGTCAAAGGCTACAGTGGATAGCAGCCTCTGTGAAAATCGCTAGAAGTGGATTTGTACCTATATGTCTGCTTCATTGTACATCTTAGGTCTCTAGTCCCAGGCCTGGGTTGTGATCTTATGAAAATCTATGTGAAGTAAATTTGTTAATTTCCTGGATTTTTTTTGGATAATCAAAGTAGTTTATTCTAGAAGTGAAGACATTTGGGAGAGTTGTTTGTCTGTATAAAAGGGTGACTGGTAATAGTTACAATTTCTTATGCAGGTGGCCTAATTTCATATTTACAATCCAGATCTGGAAATCTGCACTAACTTCTCTTTTTACTGCATTACTGGAACTATAACAAAGCAAAGAATTAAGTAGCATACACTTTCCATGTACTTCCCCATTTCTTCCATATTATTCTTCCATTCTTGTAAAATCAAAATCTTTTGCAATTATGGATATCTAACTTGGATGAAGTTTTCATTGGGAAGGGAAGTAGGTTCTGCAGGAAGTTTCACTAAACTATTTTTTTCTAAAGTAGGAAAAATGCCTAAGTGTGGGTAAAACTGATGAAATTTTTACATATTTTGTTCTAAGATATTCCTTCAACGGTGAGCTATAGAATTTCAAAGCTGCTAATTATTAAATGACAAACTGTGCAATAAATCAGTAGCCTCTGAAGTGGGGTGTGTGTGCCCGATAGAGTGTGCAGGGCAATTTATTGGAGTGCTGGAAGAATTTTCTTTTTTTTAATCATTATTAAACAATATATGTGTTCAAAATAATTAACAGGTAGCTTTTTTTGTCTTTGTGTTATTGTTTTTTAATTTCTACTTTTATGTGTGTTTTATAATGTACATAATATATTAATACAGTAGAATATATATGCAAATTATAAATAAAACCATAAAAGTACATATATTTGGGATGTATACTCAAAACTTTTTTACTGGCAGGTTTGCACAATCAAAAAAGTTTACAGACCACTGCAGTAAAGAATCCATGGTATATACAAAACCATTAAATGTGGAGAATAAGGCATGGACCCCGTTTCTGGTTAGGAAACAAAATTGTTTATTTCCAGAAGGTCCAGGGTTGATATAGGCTATCCGAAGTACCCGCGTGTATGAGAGGCTAATACAGCTGGTTAGCTGACACAGCCCACATGGGTACTTTTGCTTCTTCATTGGTTGATATCTGCCTCTCCGGTTGCCTTGATTGGATGCTTCTTTCTTCCTTCTTATCTTGCCGAGTTCTCCCTACAATACTCCCCAAAACTTTCCCAGCAGCATTCCTCTGCTATCTCAAAGTTCTCCCTGCAGCTGCTCTAGCTGAGAAATCCTCCACAACAAGGTTCTTTACACCCACAATTAAAAGTTTTAGCTTTTAAAAGTGGAGACAGTTTCATGTACAAAAATCACATCTAAATTTTGTGAGCAAAGTTAGCAATTGCAATAAAATATAAGCCAGTAATCAAACTAAAAAGTTACAAACCTGTGAATTGTTCCATAAATAAACACTCTCCATTATAAAAAAACTTCTGTAAAATTCACTTTCTTGTTTGATATGAGTGGCATTTAAATTTGTCCAAATTCCTTAAAAATTTCCCTATTCAGAAAAAGGTTAGAGATAAAAAGAGTTAGAGATGAATACACTTTAATACAGCATGGAAAAGAAAAGCCTGTTTTGTCATGAAAACTCATCTCTTGCTAAATCTAGCTAAAATACAAAGCAAATGACTTCCTGCTCAGCTATAAAATAAAGCAGCTACATACATGGAGGAGATATTTCTTATTATTTTTGTGCCAGCCCTTGACAGAAAAATTATGCTTGGGAATTTGAAACTCTTATACACCATTCACATATACCTAATAAATAATGACAGAGAACTGGATAAGCCAAGTGGCTTACATGTCTGAGTAATATTTACTTAACCAGAACATTTATGCATCGATTTTCTTTATTTTTTTATTATTTTTTTTTTTTTTACCTTGAGCTGAATGGTTCATATAATACGATTCCTACAGTCATTCTCTCAGCAGCAGTGAAATCGCCATTTAAGTGCCATCTGTGATGCAGCCAAAAACTGGCTGATTCTCTGCTTTTGTTGTCCCGGATGATGTTATGCCTTAGTTAATAACTGAGAATTCAAGCATAGAGAAAGATGAATCTGCCTGATGTCATTCTGTTCATTGTATTTGAGGAGCTGTGCCCTACCACCTACTAAGCTTTCTCTGACTGACCCATGTTTACCTTCTGTTGGTGCCACTTCCCACTGTGTTATTGATGTGCTTTTCTGCCCAGGAAGCTGTCTTTCTCAATGCACTTTGTTAAGCATGCACTTTGTTAAGCTCAGGCCATGGGCACACACTGCTCTTTGTTGCACTTACTGTATATGAGGAATTTTTTTGCAGGGGAGCACTGATGATATCAACGATTAGGAGTTAAAGTGTCTTCAAAGACATAGAAACAACATGCTGCATTGCCAACCCACTGTAATGCAGGGTTTAGATTTAAAAGCTATTCTACTGCAAGATACAAAAGATAATTTTTTTCATACTTCAGTGGATTTTATTTACATAGCAGAAACTACTTTTTTCTGAATATGCAGACTGTGCATGTTTCAGTTACTTTTTGATTTTCTTCTCTTATCCTTTATAGTTTTCTTCATTTACCTTTCTCAAAACTGTGAAGAAGGGGACTCAATATTTAAAAACACTATTAACAGAACAAAGGACCTACTTATTGACCACCAAAGAAACCAGTTGTGGAGCAAGGAATTTCCTTTCTCTTTAATATTTTTTTCTTCATTTAAAGTAGTTTCCTAAACTGCAGTATGTGCCCTCATTAATGAGCCAATGAAAGAAGGGAAAAAAAAAAGGGAAGCACACACACATACAAAAAATCTTGGTTGGCAGTAGGACAAATAACAAAGTCATTGTTAGATCAATATGTGCCAGAGATGATCATGAATATTTTGTGCTTCATTTTTCAAAAGGACAGAAAATTAACCTCTAAAAATAATGGGAAACTCTCTTATCTTTATGGGGCTTTTAGGGTACTGGTGGTGTTTTCATTAAACCTGTGATGCTTGCTTACATTTCCCGAATAAGAGTAATACTACTGAACCAGCTTACTCTCTTTTTTATTCTTGTCATTATTCACAAAGCAATCCATGGGAAGGTTGCTGTTCACTTACAAATATCAGATCTTTTAAATTTTACCCAGTATGAGGTCTTCCCTTACATTACCTCTGTGCAGTTTACCTTCTAAACTAAATCAATTCTGAATATATCTCTACAAGAAATGCCAATTGTGCATTCTGATCTCAGTTAACCTACCTAGGAATGAAAAAAAAAGACTTCAAAACACTTGTAGCACTAGAGGCTTGATGAAACAAAATGATGACATGAAGACTAAGTCTAATGAACACTGTGATTCAAAGCATCCATCCTTTTTTTTAAAAAAAAAAAGGATACCTGAAGGTTTTTCTTTCCACACTGGTACTTAAGTGGTGGATATTAGGTCTGAGATGGCACTACTAATTTTCTTCTCTCCCCTGAAGTGCAGTGGTTCTGTGCTATCTTATTAGCTATGTTCCTTATTGCCTAAATATTCTGTCTTCCTAACACAAAGTATTAATAAACATGTGGTGTCATCAAGAGGACCAACTCTTATTCATTAAAGGATGGTAGACATTTTAGACTGAGAGAAACTAACCACATCATCAGAGCCTGTTTAACTTGAATGGAAGCATCTATGAACTAAAACAGGAGGCAAATTTGAAAAACATGTTTCCTATCATTACTTACAACACTATTAGTGATAGTAATTTAATCCTTACTCAGACAACCTTATTCAAAATACTGATTTGACCCATGATTTCCCTATTTTTGTTTTGAAGTTGCTCCTTAGTTATTCAGGAAGAAAACCAACCAACCTACCAACAAAGGGAACCCAAACCTGGACTTCACATGATTTTAATATTTCACTTTGGATTTACTCTAAAATAATAAATCTGTCTAGTAACAATACTATATTTTGATTACATATAACATGGCCATCACACTTATTCTGTAAGTAGTAGGAAGCATTTTCTTCATAAATCTTTTTATTGTATTTTTTTGCCTATATACCATATGCTTAAACAAATAATAAAGCAAGGATCTTTTTAGGATATGGATTTTTTCAATTACAAATATCAAAATTTAACAGTGAATATCTGTAGTAGCCACCTTCTTATGTATACTATCCACATTTTGTATAATGCCAGTGCTTCAAAAGGGAATAGTTTTCTCGTATTTATTACAACACCATTAATCATTCATACTCTGTTTTGGTAGTCAAGAAATCAGGAGTAATACACTTTCATCAAAACTTTATGTAATTTAGTATGTTTTAATGTCATTTTTCACATATCTAATCATACACAAGAATTTAAGCAGCAAGGAGGATGGTTTGATATTTCCCTAACTAAAAAATTCTAAAGAAAAGTAGGATTTCATATGTGATACTGCCTCTTTCTTTATTGATCACTTAGTAGAGCTGGAAAAGGTCACTGATGTCACTATTGCTTCTCTGTTGCCTGTTTTAAGACTGATAATATATTGCTCTGTATGGAAATAAATATACTGGAACCAATATATTGAGAACAGGCAAAAGTGCTATATCAATTCTACTTGTTTGTTTAACATCCATATAGGCTAGTTATGGGTGAAGTGTTTTAAAGGCTACTTATTAATTCATTTTCTATTTGCACTTTAAAATATGTCATTAATTCAGAGCCAAATGCTTTAAAATAGTAACTGTCCTAGTATTCTCAAAATAAAGCTATATTTCCTTTCTTTCAGTCAAACTACTTGGCAACCTATGGACCTGTTCAGAAGTCAGGGGCTCCTAAATTTTTCTCTAAGTAAATAGTTACTTGGGTTTTTCTAATTGGTAAGGGTAGATTAATTTAAATTAATTAAAATTTAAATTAAAGAAGGAAAACTGGGTAACTGATGGCTTCTCAGCTAGCTATACTCAATGACTTACTTTTTACATGCCAATAAAGGCAATTTTAGATCTAAGGAGCAATTTAAGACCATTTGTAACATGAACAAACTTAGCATTTCAAATATAATGATACAGTAAATCAAACCCACTCTATGTGGAATCATATCTCTCAAGAGAGGTCATAAAAGTACATGGCCTCCATTCATCAATGCCCATGACAAACGTACAATTACATCCTATATATTGTTTGTAGAACAAAAATATCCATAACATTTCTTTTTATCTGTGTCTCAGCTGCAATGTACTACAGACAGATCTTTTAATTGTGAGAAATGCATTATAGAAGATATGACTAATCTAGGAATTTCCATTTGAAAGAGAAATGAGTAATAATTGATTGGCCTAGATCCAAAGTCACAGTGGGGTTCAAAAAGCTTGTAAGTGCCCTCATAAAAATAGAAGCTATATCAACCAATTGAATTTAATTATATGTGAAGGTGATGAGGGAGCTAAACAGCCTGTAATTGGAGTCCAATTACTCTGCTGGTCTTCCATAAAATTAATTCGTCTGAAAGTTTGCCATTGTCCCATGCTCAAGGCCTGCTGCTGGTTTAATTATTTAATACTGAAGAATCTTGAAACATCACATTATTTTGTCTTTATTGCCAATTATGAATTAAGAAAAATTGTATATAAAATATTAACATCTGCTTCCAGAACAACTTGTAGAGGGAAAAGACAAAATATCTTTTTCTTAATCATGTTAAGAGGGGGGAAAATATCTTTTGATGCAGTGAAAAATCTTCCTGCTAGTCATGGCATATCAAATTAAAACCAAGGTGTAAAAGATCACTTGAATGAGATGTAATAAAAATCTGAAGTGTCAGAGTTTATATTGCATATTCATGTAAAAATAGCTTAACTATAGAGTTTAATAATCACTTGAACACAGAACGAAGCTAGAGAGTACAACATCTTGGGTCACTGGTCCTTTTACTCAGTGGCAGTATCCTCACTGTCTGTTATAACTATGGGAGTGAGTGCAACAGCGTGCTTTATCTTCATGCACTATCATAGAATCATAGAGTCATATAAAAATTAGGGTTGGAAAGGACCTTAAGATCATCTAGTTCCAACCCCTCTGCCATGGGCAGGGTCACCTCATACTAAACCATGTCACCCAAGGCTCTGTTCAAGCTGGCCTTGAACACTGCTAGGAATAGAGCATTAGCAACTTCCCTGGGCCTCACGACTCTTACTCTAAAGAACTTCTTCCTTATATCCAAACAAAATACTGTTTATTCCTAAACATTAAAGCATTAGCATTAAGTAACAATATTTTATTCTTAAGAATGTTGGGGTTTTTTTGGAAATGCTTACTCACTCAAAAGCCAACAACTACTGAAATTTGCTCAAATAATTTGCCTCTATTTTTCGTATAAAAACTGCATAGTCCAGTTGAAATTAAAGGAAGGGAGACAGGAAGTACCTATAGTTAAATTAATCTCTAAAAGACAAAAGAATTCTAGTTCCTCTGGTTTAAGAACTGCCTGAAGAAACCTTTTTACTGTTTTAAAAAATTTCAGACCAGGCTGCTGACTGGATTGATTCCCTTTATTTTTACAGAATAAATTACTTCAGAAATAGCAACCCCAGAAAAAAAAAGAACTATGTAGTCTGAAGTGCACATTATGTGACATATGACTCTAAAACATATTTTGAACTCAAGATGGTGAAAGAAAAAAAAAAAAATTTGATGAGTCCCAAGAATGGTATGCATTTATTTCCCCAAATACTTATGAATACCTACAAAGACTGAATTATAGTATAAGAATTATAAAAGGATTTGATTTGGAAAGCTTGTGGAAGTAGGTTTCAACAATGGGCACTATTTTAATTTTTACAGCTGAAATTTATAACAAATCTATTTTGTGGATAATGCTGATTGGATTAAAATAGCTTTGTAAAGACTTAAACACACTACCAGTGTTGTGCATTTCTAAAGCTTTCTCAGCTGTACAATAAATAATTCTACCATAGCACCATTGAACTATGTAACTCAAATTGTCATTACAGTTTTCTGTGTCTCTTCCAGAAACACAGTTACTGAAACCAGTTGTCTTTTAAGCTCCTTTTATTCAACCAAGAATGTCAAGATAAATCTGTACTTAACCGAAGTAACGTTAAAGTCAGACTTTTAAAACAAAATACACTGTGTACTTCAGAAACAGTGAGAAAGATACAAATGTCCTAAGGGCTATATTTCACTGTGCCTTGGAAAAGAGAAAAAATAAAACTCCATGCGAAACCAAGCCAGAAACTAAAGAACTTCATCTAACTTTAAAAGAAAAATAAATACAAGGCTTCATCCTAAACCTAAGAAGGAAACTGCTGGAGACTTAACCATTCTTTTAAGTCATCGAGATACATTAAGTTTCTTTGATTTACCTGAAGTATTTCTGTGCTCTACCAGCTCTGTCAAAAATAAAGAAACAAAAAAAAAGAAAGTTGCTAAACATTACAGTCAGGAAGGCAACAAAATTGCACAGGTAATTCTTATGGGCTTCTTGACAATGGAGAGTATGCAGTACTATCATAAACACTATTTGAAATTATCCAAGGAGGTTTGGTAAGCAGATTTTAAACAGATTTTAGTATATATAATTAGCATATAGGATTATACCATCATTTGTGATGCTATGCTAAACAATGGATGATTTATGTGGCTCAGTTTCTGCACTTTCCCTTCAGCTTGTGGGATTAACGCAGAGACCAGCTCAATACCTGGGAAGTAAAAAGAAGTTGCTGAGGGCTATAAGTGCTGGGAAAGAGACACTGCAGTACTCCTTATTGAGCAGAAATGGCAGGACACAACCATTAAAAATGCCAGCATTTACTAATGGGAGGAAGTACAAGTGTTTGTGTACACTTTTCAGTACAAGTTTGAGCACCTGCTATTCAGATAAGTAAAACTCCTTGCCATAAAAAATAGGAGTTTTTCTTGTTTGGACCAACAGGCGAAGTTTTTTGCTGAATCAAAGCAATATATCCTACATGGAAAATATTTCAGTGTGTATTCTCTCTCCTTCTATACTAGCTTCATTAAAAACTATCTACAAATGATAAGCAGCATCTAACATAACGATATTTCCTTCCTTTCCTTGAGATAGGAATTTTTAATTAAAAAGTAAAGCTGACTTCAAGCATATGTAGAGGTGAACTTTATCTCCTTCATTATATGTATTGACTATAAATAATCTTTCATCCATAGATGGATAAATATGTAAAAAGAAATTCTATGACACTTCTTCAATTCTTATTTGCAGTTGACAGTGGGCAAGAAAATGTCAGTCCTCTACAGTTACCAACCCTAGAAAAAACAAATACTTCTGTGCAGCCTGTAACTACTGCAATTGATGAGATCATGCAGTCTTATGGATCTGTATATCTTATGTGTGACTGGTCTGCGGATTTGGAGCGCAACTTTGCTTTGGATTGAGGCATTTTTAAGGAGTCTCTTTTATGGAATCTTCAGAGTCTAATTATATAGTATCCTAGGTTTTTTTTAACATGTTCCTTCTTTTTCCTATCTGCCTACCTTCTTGAAACTTCACTGAACTAAATGATTCTCTGCCTCTCTTTTTTATGTTTTTTTTTCTTCTTTAATCAGGCAATGAGTTTAAAAGTTGTGGATTGAACACCAAGAGAACTGCATGCCTTTGGCAAGTTGGTAGAAAGAATTAAGCCTGGTTAACCATTAGATCCTCATTTTCTTGGAAATAATAAGAAAGCAAAAATAAATTAAAACAAATAATCATGATATAAAGCCTCATTTGACACAGTATTTTGACTCACCTGAGCCTTTCACCTTTAGTGATGGTCTTGGCAGTCCTGGATTCATGATTGGACTTGATGATCTTAAAGGTCTTTTCCAACCTAGTTGATTCTATGATTCTATGGTTCACTTTTCTTGTTAAGATACAAGTGTGGAAGGTAGAAACTACATATGAAAAGATTCTTCTGGTATCAATGATCAGGTTTACTCTGACTCAATACTCACTGATTCAACACTAGAAGAATATCAGTAAGTTGTTTCAAAAATTTAATTTTGAAGACTTTACCTACCATCAGTGTAACAGATGTAGACAACCAATGCTGTCTTTTTTATTTGCAATAGTTCTGTATTCGTTTAATTGGCTATTTGAATTTATAGTCAATCAGCTTGATTGATGTTCAGATTGACTTGATTGATGATCAGATATCAGCTTGAGCAATAGAAATAATACCATTGTAGTGCTGCTTTCAAGCTAACTAGTCTTGTTTTGCTCTCTGAAGCCAAACTCAGTTAATCCCACAATCCTGTTGCATTCCACAAGATGGCTGCCTCCACCCTACATTATGCATGATCCCCTTTCTTTTCACTTTCCGTGTTTAAATGTGCACACAAAGTAGTATATTGCAACTTTCAGATATTTTTTAATTATCTCAGCCATATATTTTTGTTTCCATATTTCACTCTGCCTTTCAATGTTGTTAGTCACTTTTCTATTACACACACTCTATTTCAAGATCTTTCAGTCATACATTTGCCTATATAGGACATGGAATCAAAATGTTGATTAGAGGATATAATATAAATATCACAGATTTTCAAGGCTGAAAAACCAACGTAATTCATTAAACTGAAATTAAGATTTTAATCAAAAATTTTTTGGTTAACAAAAGGTTCTTAAATATTCATCAACTTAAAACTATCATTATTATGTGGATTCTTGATGAATATGACATCTGTTGGCTTTTTTCAAGCCAGCAGCATTAAAACATCACTAGTTTCTAAACATCAGAAAGAACAATTTCTTACCACAGAAAATGTCCTATAATGTTCCAGAGCATACACTATGCACTATGGAGTGCATGCTCTAGAAATATTAATCCAGGATTTTTTTCTGGAAAACTCAGTTCTCAAATGGGAAAAAGTGTATTACACAAACTCCTACAGTCTCAGATGGGCAGTAATAGCTGTCCATCCATGCTGGGCTCAGAGATCCATGGGCACAGGACTCTAAGGTGGGTAGGAACAAGGCTTTGAACAGATAGCAGTAATGAGGTGCTAAAGCACCATTTTTGCTGCCTTCATTGTGAATTGCTGCCTCACTGGTGCTTTCTCATTTTATGGGGATTATGCCTTTTTACAACAGTGACAGTTTGTTCTAGGTTTTCACTATGCTGCTTCAGCACAGGTGCTGTCATTATCTCAATAGCCTGGGTAAGAGAGAGGGCCATGAAGATAGCATCAGTGCCCGGAGGAATGGGAAGGAAGTAGCAGAGGACAGGGTAGTGGAAGAGAGGTGGGGACAGGGGAGGGAAGAAGTAGATAAATATAGCTAGGAGTCACTATGCTGAAGTATAAACTCCAAATCAGTTAGGCATTAATCTGGGGAAATCCTAAAATTTCAATTATGCAGGAAGTCAAACTGTATGATCAGAATAGTCCCTTCTGAACCTTTTGTAAACAAACCTATCAAATACTTCTCTTTTTCTTAATTACATAAAAAAATAGATTGTCATTTATTTTTAAATGCTTCATTAAGATGAATTTTGTAGTTCCTGTAATATTATCAGTGAGAAACTGGGAAATGCTGCGCAGAATGTAATCCAATGGATCACTCAGCCAAAGCATGGGAGAGATAGTACGATACGGTATGATATTTTCTTGGAAGTCACTTGAAAGTCAGTACAGTCACTTGGAAATTTCATAGCCCTAAAACACACTGAAGTATGAGGAGATCAGAATGCTAGTGCACAGCTCATTTCTGCAATATTTGAAGCTGTAGAGCAAAGCTGGAAAATGCTTCTGTTTTCCTTTTTGATGGAGTTTCCCAGTGCAGTGCAAGGTTTATTTTGCTGCAAAACATTGTTTCATTATTTTTAGCATTTTGCCAGTTTCAAGAAATAAATTTGTTTCATTTCAAATTAACAAGTTTGATTCAGAATGGTCTGTTTCCCTTAAATTATGGGCATTGAACTGAGGTATGAAAAAAGCCCCTGTTTAGACAAAAGTAATTTCAAAGCATGAAAGGTTCCCTTAAATATATTGTAACAAAAGATTTAATTTTCCCCACTGTCTTCCTTGAATAACTAATTTGCTGAAAGTTAAAAGACAGTTGTGAAATATTTCTTTCACTATATTTGCATTTTTCACTGAACAACAGTGATCTGTGCAGTATCCACTGACTACACCCATAATGCTCATCTGAAAGAAACTAGTTTTCTGTCTTGAGGAGTTTTTCGTATGCAATTTTCTTTGTGAAGGAGAAATTTTACCAAAGTAAGTAGCATGACTTCACAACTTCACTCATGAGCAAAAAAACTGTCTGGCACTTCTGCTCAAGAAAGTAAATAATAACTTTGACTGAAAAAAAGAAATAAAAATGTTGTTTCCAGTGCAAAAGTGTCATCTGTGTATTGACATTTTCGCATTGTTGGAATCTATAGTCTCACAATGAGTCAGGAAACAAGATGTACTTAAGTGAATTTGCTTGCCTGCATGAAGCTCTTTGGAAGAATGGGACGTAGAGGAGAAACACATAAAGACAAACTTATTTTCATTTCATTTTAATGGCCTTTAATATTTTCAGATGACTGAAGGAATGAAAAATGGTCAGTTTGATTTCTACATCATGTATATGTGCCCCATATCACCAATATCCCTTCTGGATATGCACCATTCAGGTGGACGTTCGAGGGCTGTTGACTAACTACAAGAAAGCCCTGTAGATGAGAGACACCAAACGGAGCTGGGGAGGAAATGCTGCCTATACACTTTGGGGTTACAAAGCCAAGACCAAAGGCAGCTTTAAATGGCTATCTAATTAGATATGTATATGTGTCTATGTTACATGTCATGGGACTGAAAAACTTGCCAAACATGCCAAGACATCAGAAAAAAAGGAAGATCAAGGCTCTTCACTGTTCCTCTAATAAGCTTATGCTCTGTATAACCCCTGTTGGACTCTTTGCCACAGTGGTCTCACAGGTGACTGTTTCTTTCTGAACTAGAAAAGCTGTTTTCACATATAGAGAATGATACCTTAGTCATATATAAAGCATTTGATAAAAAAATGGCAAAGGGAAACACTGTGGAGTTTTTTTCCTTCCATTTTAAACTGAGGGTCAGTCTCTATGGCAGAACTAAAATATCTCTTCATATAGTTTATACTGTTACCATAACTTGGCTAGCAAATCTCACTATCTTAAAGGAGAATAGTCTTCAAATTGGGTTTGTTCGAATGAGGGAAGATTTGTAGCAAAATAGCTTTAAATGTATATACTTGTGCCTGTTTGTATGTATGTTATAGCAGGTGTTTTTTACCCCGCAGAAGGCTTTCCATTTTCACAGGAATCCAGGATGTAACTGTGAATAACTTATGTTTGTTTCTTCTTGTTTTGGAGAAACCATAATCTAAAATGATTTTTGTTCCTATTTTGTTGGCAATGACAATATTTTATTGTCTTCTTTTTCACACAGATTCAGCCACATAGTTTCACCTCATCATACTTGCAAAATGCTGTTTTAAAATTACACTGAATGGCATTTAGAGATAGTGACAGCTTCAGGCTTAATTCTGACATCCTTATGAACACAACCTTCCATCTATTCCTTAAAGAGATGCCATCAAGGATACAGATTAGAAGCATTTCTACCTGCAAAATTGACTAGAATGGAAAATACTAATAAAAAAAAAAAAATCTTCCTGCTAAATTTTGCAATTATAGGAATTATTTTTAACAAGATAGATTAGTTGATGAAAAAGGAGAAAAGAAATAACAAACAAAAGAAAACCCCTTAAACCCCCCCAAACAACACCACCCCCCAAAAACCAAACCAAACCAAACCAAACTCAACTAAAAAAAAGAAAAACAACCCATAAAACTAGGTAGCCATGTCATGTGTTTGATATTCTGTTCCAAACTACAGAGGGAAATAAGACATAGCTGTTACCACTATATGAGGAGTGCAATAAAATAGCATAAAAAGATTTCACATTTTTACAAGGGCATGTAGTGATAAAACAAAGGGAAATGGGTTTGAGCTGAATGAGGGTAGATTTAAATTAGACATTAGGAAGAAGTTCTTTACTCTGAGGTTGATGAGACACTGGAACAGGCTGCCCAGATAAGCTCCACCCCAGGCAGTGCTCAAGGCCAGGTTTGGATGAGGCTTTGAGCAGCCTGGTCTAGTGGAAGCTGTCCCTGTTCATGGCAGGAGGGCTGGAGCAAGATGATCTTTAAGGTCCCTTCCAACCCAAACCATTCTATGATTACATGATTCTATGATTTTTTATGTAATAATATGGAAACTTTTATTCAACATTTGAAATAACTGTGGGAACATTTGAAATTTCTGTGGGATAGTTACTTTTCTCAAGTAAACTATTATGCAAAGAAGAAAAAATATTTTTACCTCATTTGCTATTTTTTGTTTACGCAAGAAATAGCCTTCTACTCCACACACATCCCAAAGTTATACCACTCCCTCCAGTTTGCGCAACCCAATCACAACTGCGGCTTTTGAAAGTGTATACATGCCTGAAGCTGGTATAGAATTAAAACATAAGAAGCAAAAAAAAAACCAAGAAAGGAATGCCAGTTTCCTTTGTCATTATATAATTCATAACAATCATGCTTTTTACAGTTACTCTTTGATACACATAAACTAGGAAACTTCTAAAATACAGGAATGCTTTAGGGCTATCCTGAGCTTAAGGCCAACTCCTGCCTCCTGCTTCTTTGACGAGGCTATGCATCTTCTGCTGAGCTTCAGCAAAAGCATCCCTGTCCTTCCAACCTTCAGACAGCTCAGGTATGTCTGGCTGGGAACTGCTTCAAATCAGGAATTTTTGAAAATTATTTTTTTTTTTTATCACCAGGCATTTCTCCCTGCAAATCCTGCTTTATCCAATGCATGTGGAAATTCTCCACTGACATCCAGATGCATACATACCATCGAGCTTTTTAACCTAAAAACCAGAATCTTTCATTTGCAGAGGCTTAGGTTGTAAAAATGACCAAATCAACTCAAAACCAAAACCAACAAAAATGCAAGAACATCCCTTTAAAAAACAAACAAACAAATAAACAAGAAACAAACCCAAAAAGCAACCTCTCCCCCCAAAAAACCCCAAAATATCCAAATCATACCAAACCAAAACAGGTAAAATGGAAATATTTTGGTAATGACAATCAAATTAAATATCTTCCAAGTAGCAGCCACGGCTATGAAGACAAATGACAAGCTGTGATGACATCTAGAATCTGAGGACCTCATCTGCATAGGTTGCAGTTACCAATAATGCCATGTTTGTAACTCTCTTGTTACCCTTAGCACTTACTTCAGTGCTGTCTTCTAAATTTTTCTTCACATGAGTACTCTTAGGAAAATCCTATAATCAGACATATGAATCAAACAAGTTTTTTGGTGGTGTTACAGCAAATCCATGGATCCTGATAATTGTAGGATTTATTAAAAAAATTGAATCTTTACATTTTTCAAAATCTTATCTAAATACTAAAAATTTGGGCAATATTTTTGCAATTTCTGAGGACTAAATATTCTTTTGGCAAAAAGAAATGAAATGATAGTGCGCAAAAAAATTGGCATAACACTATAAAAGCTGAAATCCACTGCAAATTGGATTATTACAGGCAAAGAGGCAGAGTGTGTGTTCTCAAAACAGTAACAGAACATGCATAGACAAAACCAGCTGTGGTTTATTCCTTCACTGAACTCACAAACAGACGAAGTTTCACACTTAACCACACCATACCACACCATCCCTCACTTCCATTAAGATATTTAATTTTGGGACATTTTATAAAAGCAAATGGTAAATCAAAGACTACTTTTATGACAGTGGCTTTCAAGTAAGTGGTGGTCTCTAGTCTTCCAGGTGGCCCACACAACTACTTCTGTCACAACAGTGAAGCATCTGTCATTCGGCAAGCAGTGACACTCACTGTTTGTTGTAGCTCGGGATCGGTTTAGAGTTTCCAGCATATTTTCTAACCTTCTGCAGTAAAACAAGACAAAACAAAACAACAAAAAAAGCACATTTCTGTACAGCTGCTCAATATAGTTTTTGAGTAAATCTAACCATGAACAAACTTGCTAACTTGTTAAATAAGAAAGCTGAAATAAAAAGTATAGCAAAACTGTGAACTGCACAATGAACTAGAGATTATAAATGGGTAAACTGAAAGAATAGGACTATTTTTTAATTGTTAATTTTAGAATGCAAATTTTGAGCTTGAAAGCTTTAATTTCTAGATCTGTAAAAGATGTCTCCATGTAGTAAGTAAACAATAAATATGTACTTGAAAAAAATACCAAAATCCATTTAAATTTAAATGAAATTACTGCTCAGGTTATGTTAAAGTAAGGTTATTTTCATCTCATTTTCCTGAGATTGACTAGCTTACTTTTAAGCAATCTGCACTGCAGACATGACAGGAAAAGTAAGGAATTGGCACTGTGAGAGGTGAAAAAAAACTGCAGTTCAAAAATGAAAATATATATTTGGCCTTCTGTAGGAATGTATAAAGGGGCTGTATAACTTAAAATTAATTTTTCAAGGATAAAACAAAGCAGAACTAAAAGGAAATAAAAGGATAGCTGGAGAGCATGCTGTCATTCCCAACAAAATGCTAAACGGATTTGTCTTCCTGTTACAAAGATCTACATATGTAATTTAATTGGTCTTTTATGAGTACTTGCACAAAATTAGACACAACCTTTGAAATCATTAAGTTGTTCCACCTATTTATTTTCTTCTTTTTTTTTTTCCTGTTTATTCTTTGAGTGCCAGAACAAGAAATTTGAGAGAATGAATTAATTAAAATGAAAAAAAAATCAATTTGAAAACAGGATAAAATTTACTGTGAAAAAAATACAGGCATACTTCTGCTGATTTCTACTGTCTGCCTCTCATCTTCATACTCTATTTCTTTCTTGGTTTTGTTTTGGGTTTTTTTTATGAGGTAAGCCCTACAATTTTCCTAGAAATGCACATATTCTGTTTATAGCAGCAGAACATTTTATTATCACTTCATTAAGCATAAAAGAGTGCATTTTTAAGTCATGTTTCTATTTATGATATAATCACATTTTCTAATACATTAAATGGAGGCTGCTAATGTATAATATCAAACTTTGTTCCCCATGGCTTCTGACAAACAAAATCACTACTGTATTCACATTCAAAATAAATCAAATGCATTATTTTCAATGTTGCAGCATTGTGAATTGTCACAGTCCCCTGGTGGTCTCCAAACTATGTTAACAATATAGTATTCAAATAATAAAGCAAAGGGAACAAATGGAAAGGGTATTCTGTAGCCTAGGAAAACATGCTATACCCATCATTTTCACATACTTGCTTCAGCATTGCTGTCAAACAGTAAATTGACTAAAGTTTCTGGGTGATACGTAAACTCATGGAAAGTTATACAAAGGCTCTAAAAGATAATAATACACCTATATAATTGGAGTTGTTTTAATACAAACAGGGCTGACATAGAAACACTATATAGTTTCAACATTTTGCTTTCTTAAATCTATATATTCATGATGATTTTTTTTTTTTAAATACAAGTGCATCTGAGAATTTTGTGCTGTTCGGCAAATTAATTTCCTTGAAATAGAGTATGAATTATCTTCTCATTTTCTTGAGATATAGAAGACCATCCACAAATGAAGGTGAATATTTATCTTTAAATTAATTAGGAAGTTAATTAATTTATTTAAATTAATAAATTAATTGAAATTAATAAAAGCTAAAACAAACTATGGGCACTTAATGCTATTTCCCGTACAAATAGCTAACTCTTGTTAGTCAGCATGTGGTGCAGCATAAAGACAAAATTTGTTCTAGTGTCATTTTCATTTACCTTTCAATTGAAAATTTCTGATGTTCAGCTTTACAAAGCTTCATGATTATTTTCTGTAACCCACGAAACTGGAAGAGCAAACAGACTTACGAAGCTTTTGGTGCATGGAATCATACATGCCGTGGCTTCATCTTTTTCTCCCTCTTGTGGCCTCAGATAGCAAGAGCATTCAAGATATTGCCTCAAAGTACAGCACAGCTATTGCTCCTTTAATAACTGGGGGGAGAAACAAGACATTGTGCAAAGATGCCGTAGGATCCAGCCACCTCCTTGGCACTGGAGGGGCCTCTTTATGGTTTGGTCACACCTGCCTGAGAGGGGCATGGTGACTGTGGGGTTCGGAGGAAAGCCACCTTTGCAATAGTCAGCAGATCTCACCACACAGCAGAGAGCTGTATGCCGTTCCCCAGCTTTCTGACAAAAAAGCCAGCGTGCTTTTCAACATCGGGCAGTACAGATATCCAAACTAAGGGTTTCACAGCCAGCTTTCCTATCTTCACCAAGGCCTAAATATTGTTGAGGTAATTTCAAGGCATAGTTGCTCACTTCAGATGCACAAACCAATTATTTCTGCACTCTGAGTAGTAATAAAAACAAAAATAAACAACATGAAAGTACTTATTTCCAGACTTATGAAATAAGCATTTTAATATTCAGACTTTAAGGCCACAAATTTGTGGCTATAAATATTGTACTGCATTCAAAGTTCTGTATATGCCATCTGGTGACCATGTGATTAGTGTATTTATGGGGCAAAAAAAAGAAGGGGGGTCTTGTCATGCCCTTATTTATTTTCTGTGTTCAACTATGCACTCACTTTAAACTCAGCCATATGCTAGAGCATCTGTTACAGGTGGATTTTTTTGTAAATTTTCTTTTTAAAAATTGAGTCAATCTTGCCCTTTAGAAGCCTGCACTCTGAACAGTACTTCAGAATGACATTTACTGCAGACCAAATTATTATTTTATTAGGAGCTACAATGCCTAGTTTGATCAAACAGCCAAACTCCAATTCAGGAATAAATTTGTACCTGAAGATTTATAGAACCAAAACAGCCAAATAATCCCTTTTTGCTTGCATCCACCGGGGAAGATATGATTAACTTAAACTCTGTTTGCATGTGTATTCCTCCGCAGAGGTTTTCAAGTTGGCTTGCATTTTCTTCATTGTGTCGGCATAAAAAAAAGCCTTCTCTGAATAACAGAAAGAGATGCCACACAGCAGTTATAAATGAGTGAGTAGCAAATTCTATGCTTTATTGGCCCAGTGCTCATATATGCATAATCATCATTTAGTTTACAGAATACTGCTCAAGGCAGTCTTGTGCAAGTAGTATGCCAGCATGCTGTAGGAAATGAAACCAAGAATACAACAGTTTTTGCAGCTTTTCATCACTCCTCAGAAGGAAAAGGTTAAGCTAAAATTGGCTCTGTAAGAATAATAAAAGTGTACTAAAAATACCCTCATTTTTAGTCAGACTTGCAGTTAAAAAAAAAAGTGAGTTTTTTCTGCAGTTTATAATTGCTTAAAATATATAGCAAAGTCGACAGGAACTTCATTTGTTGATATTTCAGGACCAGCTCCCAGTTTTGCTGTTCCAACATTTTCAGGAGCACTTCTATTCTTTTGCCAACTGAATTAAGTATAAGCTGTAACATCAGGTTGTAAAGAGGACTGCAGAAGTTTTGAAAGTGTCCTATTTCAGAACAGATCAATCACTTTTAAATATGGTAATACCCTATTCTTGCTGTTCTTCTCTACCCCAAACAGTTTATATGGGAACACCTTATTTTCTTTTGCACTGCTCAGTAGGACAATGCTGTCTTACTGAACTTTTTCCCTCTGACAGAACTGCAGAATTATCCGGACCAACACATCCGTGTCACTGTCACTGTGTTATCCTACTTTCCAGCATTAATTTCATGCACCAGATCCCATGATGAACATGAGCAGTGCAGCTTCTCAATATTTCTGCTAGGTCAAGGTGGCAGAATATAATCTTGCAAAGCTAGCTCAAAAAGGGCATACCAGCTGCTATGTCTTAGTAAATCATATAATAGCAAGAGATCTAAAGAGCGAATGAGACAGAAGTAAGTGAGATTATTGCATTTGTTTAAATCCTGCATCCCTTACAATCATTTTGAAAGCACGTATTTGTTACTGACTGAACAAAAATAATGTTAAAACATAATTAAAACCAGCCTATAATGTAACTTAACAATTTGGTTTTTTTCTAATTGTGGGTTAAAAAAAAGAATTGTTGTCAGAGACCTAAGAGCAGCTGGTAAGAAGTTCAAATGCAGGTCATCATGCAGCCTAACTGAGCTAAGATTTCTGCATCTTTAGCCTAAATTAAAAGAACATTAAAAATCAATGTACTGTGATGTGAAATGGCAGTTCTGAGCCTGGTACACAAACAATGTGTAGAAATGAGGACAGGGTGTTGTCTTACAGAGCTGATGCATTCTGAAAGCACTGACAAAGGCTTGAGAAAATGAAAACAAGAAAAGAGTTTTCCTTTTTTTTTTTAATTTAAAGAAATAGATATTGTATGAGGATATTGAGTGCCCTACTTTTGAACTCTTCACGTGAATTATGAATATTTATTTTCAAAGGGCAATCAGCCTTGTAACTACAGGACTACATAAAAATCTAGATAAAAGCTATCATTCCTAGAAAAGACATATCCTAGATATGAATTATTATTGTTCTGACTGCTTCTTATACATGGAACCAAGAATTGTATCACTGAGTTGGTTTTTTGAACAGTGTGCTGCTGTAGACATAGCCTGGAAGAGGTTTTTACTGATCTAACACATACCACCAGTCAGCATCCATAAATACATCAACTTTGACACCATTTCCAAGATGTTTAAATGAAAAAGGCAAGAAGCAATAACATTATGTGAAGAGAAAATCCAAATTCTCATGGGCTAGCAGGGAAACATTGCTTAACAAGACTGAGAACTTGGGGGTTACAATATGCTTTTTCCTCTTGAACTTGTTCCAGAGCTGACCTAGAAGAGTGAGAATGAAATGGAAGCTCTAGTGCAAGGTAGGAATAATTACAAAACAGGAATTAAGTACAAATAATTTTCTATTAACTTTATTATCTTACAGAAACTTAGATCTCAACTTAAAAAAAAAAAAAATCATCTGCTTCCATCTGAAATAAAAATAAAAACATGAAAAATTTAAACTATAAATGAGACTTATAATTTTCTTTATATTTATAGCTTTAATAAGATGTCTTTGTTCTTCTCATGGGATCCATCAGCAGGAGCATACAGGGGAAGTCATGAAGTTTTCCATATTTCACTATTTTTTTGCTTGAAGAGGAATGTGACATCCCATGGTTAGATTCCTAACTGGATACCAAAGAATAAGGCCTCTAAAATATTCCTTCTGAAGGCCTTACCCCATTATTTCCAATTTGAAATTCTTCAGTTAAAAACAAACAAAAAAATAACCAACCAGCCAAACAGGTTTCTGGTGGAAAAGATAACATACTTGAAAAATTCGCTTCTGCAGATATGTCCTCAGGGTAAAATAAAATAACTTCAAGTAGAAATTATGAAGCTTAGAAAGTGTTAATAAATTTTAACTAGAGAGATTATAATAACCCAATACTATGTCTATATTTGCACTGTATTTATGGGTCAGGTGAATATGAATTCTAGCACTTGCCTAGTTGATCTTACATACCAAAGATAATTTTTTTCTTAATCTCTGTATAAATCTCTTTTCTATCAAACTTTTAAACTCTCTCTTCTGTCATTCCAATTTCCAAATTAGCTGTCAGATATATGTCCTGATTTTAATTCATTAGTTTGTTTCCAGCCTGAAATATTGAAGGGGAGTGGGGGTGGGGAGAACTTTTCAGGCAATTTATACAAGGCAGAAATACTGTTTGTGTAATCAAGCTGAAAATGAAGAAGGGAATGGGAAAAATCATGTGTCAGAGAAAAGAGCCATCTGGCTGATGGGCAAAACAGCTCATGCCAGCCACCGCACGAAAGGCTCATTTAAAAGGCCCACCAGAATCCTGTGTAAGACCTGAGCAGTCAACTGAGATATCATGAAAACAAAGTGGAGGCCTGACCACTCCTTAGTTGCAGACTGCATGAATATGGCAGTACTGTAGGACATTTCCATCTTATTTTTGCCTTTGCAAATGACTGCAACTTTCTTCTCCCCCTTTTACTGTATTTTCCCTTTTTTTTTTTCTTTGACACTTCATGTTGTTAATGCATATACAGTCCATAGCCACATATTGCTGCTTATCACTAACAAAAGAAGGTACAGTTCAGCTCACTAAGCCTGGAGTCCTCTAGAAATTCTGCTGAAGTCCCTTTTCATACCTGCATGGAAGAAGCTTAACCGGACTGCAACAGCGCTAACACTCTTCCTCAGCTCCAGCTGCGTGTTCCAAGCAATGCTTAGTAATGGGCTCTCAGTGTAATCAGTACCAAAAAACAGCACACTGTCATGCAATTGGAAAGGCATGGATAGAAGGGAGGAAGTCCAGAATAAGAGACAGAAATAACAAATAACCTTAGGGGTCAAAGAAGGAACAAAAGCTGGATTCTGAAATCCAGAGAGCTGTACCAGTGTAGCTCTGCATCTTGGCTAATTGGAGGACTGAGAGTAAATAAAGGAGTCTTTTAGGGAGGGCGCAGTGGGAAAACCTGTAGCTCAATCTATTTCAGAAACTCACTCATGACAGTGGAGAAGTGACAGACCTCAGAAACAGAGAGCAGTAACATACTGCTGGGGAGAGCAGAAAGCAAAGATTATCAAAGCTAGTTTTCAACCCTACTGTCAGAAAAAAGCACTTTAGTTGGCAAAAGGCTTAGCTATGCGTCTTTTCTGTAAGACAGCAGAACAGAATTCTTCATAGCATCTGCTTGCATGTTGTCATTTATTTCTGCACAAAACTGGCATAAAGCATCAAAAATGGCTTTTGTCATTATGCTGCAGAGATGTGTTACTTCCAACACTGCCTCACCAGTGCAAAGGCTCAGGGACACAGTGAGAGGAATAGACCCCAATATCCAACAAGGTCCCCCCGCTGTGGAACAGGAGTGACCCCGATCAGCCTCCTCCTGAATCCAGTCACCCTTACTCATCTTCTGAGAATTGCCAGGTTTCTAGCGTAAAGTAGCATATGGTGCAGAAGCCTAAGAGGATCATTTAAGCATATAGAGGGAAAGAAGCCCCTAACAAGCACCAGATATTGTATTGCATCCCGAGAAAATCTTTGCAGCAAAAGCACTTATCATCATTTGGAACTGCAACAGGACCAGCAGCAGGACTACCTTTAGAAAGGGGGAATCATCTGCTCAGCTGTAATGACTATCTTTTGTTGAACTGGTGTGAAGATGGCATGAAAACCTGGGATAAATATAATTAAATAGAAAATGCATTTTTTCACATTGTAGATAACAGTCTTTCCAGGTTTCATGCCATTCCTACAGTATTTTCAGTGGGTGAACTCCTTGTTTCCATATCTCTTCCCTCTTTCTTTGGGTGGGGTGGGAGAGGTGGTAGTAAGCAACAGACTATATTGATATTTTGTGGCAAAAAGTCCTAGTTCAAAACTTTTTTATTAACATTCTCTGTAGAGAAATTTTTTTTTTTCTTTTTTTTTTTTTTTTTGACATCACATATTTCTTGAATTTCAGGTTCATGATCTTGTCGGACTGACAGACTGCACCTAGGTAAAAATGACAATTCTTTTAGTGACATAATTTCCTATGCATTCAGCTTTGTATTCAGACAGAGAAAAATAAATATGCACAAGCCAAGAGATCTTTGTGAAGCTGCTGATTAGGCCATTCTTTAAAAATGGAGAGTAAGGAAAAATTCTCTTGTTCTCCTTCATGCTTGTGCACTGAAATGTTGACTGTGGAGGGCCTTGAGAATGGTGGCAATACAGTCAAAGGGGCTACAGCTGCCTGTGCCTCACACTCCCGGAGCTGGGAAAGGAAGCTAACTTTTAACACAGTAGCTCCCTAGTGTAAAAGAGAAAAATAATTTGCCACATTAGGTCTTAGCTTGCCTTGGTTATGGGCCAGGGAAAGGAAAGCTTTCATCGGTGCTGTAGTCCCAGAGATGATAACATTGAGCAAGTCCCAGCAAACAATTCAGAGATGTCTTTATGGAACTAACAGAGAACTCAGCTTTCATAAAACACAGACCATTTTAACTTCAGACGCTGATAATTCAAAGGGAAAGCCTTTTAACTATGTCAGTCTATTAACAAGAAGACAAACAAGGTCAAATGGTGACAGATGCTGCATTAACAACCTATTTGCTTGCAGCATTTTGTGCTAGGAAAAACTGTAATTATTCTCCAGCTTCATAGAGGGAAACTTTTTTCCAGCTTTTCACTGTTGGGCTCTTCCAATTGATTTTGTCATAATTCAAATACATGGCAAAATGCTCCTGAGCACAAAAGCAGACGGCTAAGCTATGCTTTCTTTTATTACACTAGAAAGGCACTAAATAGCAAAGGATTTTGATTTAGATTCCTGCATTAAAATTAAATCACACATCCTAAGGAAAAACGTTCCCTAATAATGAAAGTCACACACATGAGGATTGAAAGTGCTATTGAATAATGAAGAAAACCACAGCAGAAATGAATGTGAGGGACCACTGCTTTAATGAAGAGTTTTCTGAAACAAATGTCTCCCTTCAGTGTTTTCTATTGATGGTCTGAATATTATCAAACAAATTACGTGAAATATGAATATCACAAAGTGCAAATTAATTACTTGCTGCCTTCTGATTTGGGTTCCGACATTTTATGTCTCTGTGGTACGAAAGAGTTACATGTCGCTGGGTGACCTTTAATGCATCATACAGGTCAGGATGAATTCACTGAGTCTCTAGTGCCCAAGGCTGCAAATGTACTTCTATTTTGCAAACTTACACAGTAACACTGGTCATTGAATGGTGAGATGATACGCAGTTCCAATATTGACAGCTTTCTCCTGCTTTCAGGGCCCTTTTATCGATTTTATAGGTTAAAATGTTCTTCCCAGTAGCAAATTGCTAATCTCCTCCTGTTGTTATTACATTTCAACCTCCACAATTTCAACTCAATCAATCAAATATATTTTTAAGGTGAATCTTGTTGACAATTAATTTTTAGGACAAAGCTTTAGTCTTGCAATGTGGGAAGCAGATTTCTTGGAAAATATCGTTGGATGTGACAGCATCAAAAGTTTTTATTTGACTGACCACCAATAGGGAATAATAGCTACATGGAGCAAAGTCATGCCACATTATCCAGAGGTGCGATTTGAGCACAGTGTTCTTAACTCACATTGGTTTATGACCTCTCAGTATTGTCAACAAAATGATAAACATCAGAGAATTGATCCAGATCTGCTATTTCTTATGAAAAATCTTGATATCTCTGCACTCTCAAAACTCTCAAGAACACTTTCCTATCAGTTTGGCACATGAGAGCAGTTCACATAAAATGTAAATTAGTAGAAACATAAATAAATCATGACCCAGGCTTTTATGGTGTATGAAAAGTACAACACAGTGGAAACTGCATATCACTATAAGATGATGTCACTGGAGATTTTGTTTTGAGCTTGATATCAGTTTTACACAAGAAAAGTAATGATTCGGGTGCAGGGACAGAGTGGGCAGGGGGCAATTAAAAAACCTAAAGCAGAAAAAAAGAAAGCACTTCTCAGTTCTACAGTGATTAGTGCTATTCAGGATTCAGAACTGCTCCAGAATTTTGCCTGTGTGTACAACAGGGTACAAAGATCACTTTTTAAAAGGAAAATTATGTCCAAGAAGGAGACAGCATCACACTCTACACTATTAATCTATCAGGGGATGCAATTTCTTAACCTGCTGTTTGAATACTCAGCTGAGATACATGAATCCTGCTTCCAAAATTATCCTTATATTTTGGGAAGAGACTTATTTCTATTATTTAGAATTTTTATTCTTTTTTTTAATACATTAAAAAAAAAAGGAGAAATTAAGGGCTCTTCTGTCTCCCTGCTAGTCTAGCCCCATGATCCTTTTGCATTCTGGTCTGCCCTGAAGTACTATCTCTTTGTTGTTCTCTAGGACAACTTTAAATCCACAGACGAAGGAGGAAATACAAGCCTTCTAGAAAACACGTAGCCTATAGCAGTTTCACAGATAAAATCTCTTCTGGAAGGGCAGAATTCCAGTTGTAACATGTAGACAAATTAATGGTGTTACTCCAATTCTCGGTGATTGCTGTGTATAAAGAGCTATAATCCAGGATGGGTTATATTAGTTATGCTAAAAAAATGTCTATGTGATTAAGCCCTACGGAACTTGCAAATCTCTTCCCCTACTTATTGAGCATGAGACTTTGGAATAACTTTGAACTTGTTCAGATTCAGACTCAGAGGTGCAGCAAGCTGAGGCAGCTACTGTACAGAAATATTTTGAACTCCAGTTTCTTCTTGTTTGAAGCACAAAAGTTTGGGTTGCATTTTGTTTGTTTGGTTGGTTGGTTGGTTTTGGGTTTTATTGTTGTTCATCTTCCAGTGGGCTCACCTTCCTTTGGGAAGGAAATTTCGGGGTTCAAAATTAGAGACATGTTTTCAAAATATTTTCTGTTATTTTTTTTTTTTTATTTAAGCCCCAGGATAAATGACAATGCCATAGTGATTAAGTTAAAAAGAAGCTTCCATCTTGGGCTCACTGCTCTGTAAACATCTACCATGGGGACTGTTGTTCAATTTTCTTGTCACCATTCATAATACACAAAAGAGGTGTTTGGCCAGGTATGCTGCTGCAAAGATAACACAGGCTGAAATTGAACAGACAGGAAATGACATGTCAGAAACATAAGTGAGAAAAAAATGTTTAACTGGTTCATAAGCCCTGAATATTTACTTTTGGATACCAAAGAAATTTATCTATGTCAGCGCCAGGAAGCACACCTTGTTACCTGTTATGTCACTCCCCAGAAATGTTAACTTCCCAAACATATGAGATTTTAGATGTAGACCTTACTTATTTCAACAGAACAGATGGGTACGTTTGCTATTCAATGAACATACTAAGAACTCTTTTCACACCTCTAACAGTCACAGCTTTGCACACCCATGTGCTGTACATCTGTGGATTGCTGGCAGTGCATTTGGCTGCACAGTAGGAGTATCTCAGGTTTAAAAATTTCCCTGTATCTGTTCCTTCCGTGTGATTCCTTTTAAAGTGTCTATCTTTTCCCTTTGTGCATCTGTTCACAGCTTTGACCACAAAAAGAGACTTGCAATCTTTGCAAAATTTGAGTCTGGCAGCCTCCATGCGAATGCGTAAGAGGGATTATAAACTGGGCAAGGAATAGAATGACTTTCTTTTGTCTTTTCTTTTATTTTTTTTTTTTATTATTTCTTTTTTTCTTTACCTTTTTCTTTTTTTTCTTTCTTCTTTCTTTTTTATTTTCTTTTTTCTTTACTGTTTTTTTCTTTTTCTCTCTTCTCTCTTCTCTTCTCTTCTCTTCTCTTCTCTTCTCTTCTCTTCTCTTCTCTTCTCTTCTCTTCTCTTCTCTTCTCTT
>JANRGW010042262.1:43370-64685 GCA_024733675.1 Psilopsiagon aymara
TCATTCTTTTTAATATCACTTCAAAGTACTTTGTGTGTAACAGATGAAATTGATAAGGGAACTAGATTTGAGCTGGACTCAGTAGTCAAGTTAATAACATTTCTTACAGTGATCCATGCAATCATTAAGTGCACATTGATGAAAATGCTTAGCTGCAATATGTCACTTATAGACCAAGTAAATTAAATTAACTTCAGAATATATCATATTAGACTTTGAAAAAAAGTCATTAAGATAGTTCTAGTTTTTGAATTAGGAGAAGGAACTAACAGAAGAATGAGAAGTTGCCGAACCATACTATCAAAACTTCAAATCTATCAAAAGGTAATAATTAGGTATTTAACTAAAAATAACAATTAGGAGTCATTGACCAAAAATGTAGTGAAACAAGTTACTAGTCCAATTTCTATCTATGTAATAAGTGAGAATTTCATTACCCTTTTAAGCATGTTTTTTACACATATTATTTACTGATTTAATGAAGTGGACATGAGAGAGGGAGCAAGATACAATAAGTTTAGGCTTGAAACATCTAGGAAATAATATATATGAAAGATTTTTTCAGTGACATGATTGAATCTCTTGGTCATTTCAAGAAGATTAAAATTAGTCTACAATCCTCATTCATGCAATGAATAACATTCACTCAGGCAGTTCTATTATTTCAGAGATACTTCTTCAGTGTTAAGTAGCAGCAAGGATTGCAGATTTAAGCCTTAAATGAAAATCTAAAGTGAGTTGTCTTTCATTTATTTGAAATACAACCCAGTGCAATGTACATTATGTAGCTAAATGGAATTTGGTCTTGATAGACGACAGTTTTGATATGCCAGCATTTTGTATATTGGGTTGGGTTTTTTTTGTTTGTTTGTTTGTTTTTCTTTTGGGATGGTGGTGGTGACTGTGTGGATGACATAATAAAAGAAAATATCCAGGCAGTTCAACACGTACTTTTCTGTTCATTGCTTCCTTTTAAACTCTGTTCCTCTGTGCAGCTAAAATGTAGTCACGCTTTAAGTTCAAATGTGTTAAAAGCTTTCATGTGCTTCAGTCAAGTAGAAGGATATTATTATCTCTGTTGCAAGGGCATGCAAAGTTGAAGACACATGTAAGCCCCAGGTCAAAAAATATTTAAAAATATTTAGTAGGTTGACTCTTTTAATTCAGCCCTCTAGATGTGCCTTTTGATAACTGGAGAAAAAAAAATTTGCACTTTCATATATGCTATTCATTGTGAATAATAGAGTGGAGAGCATTTTTTTATTATTATTTCTGTGTAGACATATGCATGACTTATCCTCTGATGCTCTCTGGTTTTCCACCCAGTTTCTCAGATGCTAGGCATATGTGAATCGACATTTACACGCAGGGCTGCTTAAATCTACTTACTACTGAGATCATAAGCATTAATAGGAAACAATCCTTCCACTTCACAAGACGTAAGTCTATTTGTATTCTCTTGTATGCCCATTTTTAATGCATAGACACCTTCTACTTCTTCCTATGTGTTAGAACAAATGGGGAAAAAAGGGAGTAAACATCCAAAACCTGTGCCAGCAACAGCAGATGAAAATGGCAGACAGACACAGAAAAACTCATGGAAGGCATTTTCCAGACCTCTGCAAGGGACAACGGCTGGGGAATTCAAATTGAAATAATTTCAAGTCTAACAAATATTGAGAAAATGCATCAAAACTATCAAATTAAAACATTACAGGCAACAACATAAGGTAGTGTTCACATCCTCTGTACCTTTCCTCAAGTTTTATACGTATTCAGAACTTGGTCAGAGAATCAGTTCTTTCATCTGTCTGCACATTGAAAATGCCTCACTTAGTGAGAAGTCTTGTTAAAATCAATTATCATCATAAGTGAGTGAAGCAAAACCACAAGCATAATTTAGAGGTTTTAAAAACTTTATATGTAAATATGCCCTACGATTTGACAATTTACTATAGGATGCATCTACTCAGAATTCTGATTTTTATCCCAAGAATGCAATAAATAGATCTACAATGCTGGCTGGAAACCACAATGGCAACTAATTGAGTTCTTTTGTTTTGATTAGGACATGGCTAACAGACCAGTACTAATTTTATTTGATAGAATATCCCATTCCTACAATTAACTTGCAACTGACTAAATAAGTCAGATAATCGTCTAGCCCATAAAAGACTGAAATGTATCTGATGTATTTATTTGGGAGAATGCCTCCAATAATTGTTTTCTTTATTACTTATCTAGCTGTTCAAATTTACATGCTACCAGACTAGTAAATTTTTATCCGTTTGTTATTGAAGACTTACTTAAAAGCAATTTCTTTTTATTGCAGTACTCAGGAGCTGCAGGATTTCCAGAGATCTGCTTTTTCCACCATTTCACTGAGACATGATAGTCTCCAAGAAAGTCTGCCTCAAAGTGGACCTAGTTTTATTTCTGAAACACAAGACTCCTGTTTTCTTTCTGCCATGCTTTTTTTTTAAAGAAGTAGTAACAAAGATTGAGGGGAAGTATCTGTAATTGCACTACTAATATTTCTTTTTTTTTTTTTTTTTTTCATGTTTCTGCTTGTTTTACTTTGAATATCACCTGTGCAGCTGTAATTAAAGAACTGTCCTGGAAAAAGAGAAATGCAGTTAGTCAAGATTTTACTGTATTTTTCTTGTTTCATTTTCTCATTTATACCTCTGACTAGGAAAAACAACAAACTGTTTTAATTTCACTTATAAATTCCAAGATCCAATAGTTCTTGCTTTATGGTACAATGGGTTACAAAGAAATCTAAGACAAGAGGAGCAGTTCCAGAACAACTTCTGTTTGTTTTCTTAGTGACCTCTGCAGGTTTGGTTTTTTTTTCTGTTTTGTATAAGCCTGAGCTGTCTCTAGATGATCCAATATAAATCTGTTTTGCAATAACTTGATATTTGAAAGTTCAAATAAATTTATCTTTGTGAGCAACAAACCACAAGATGAGACAAAAAAAAAAGAGGTTTCTTACCTTTATGTTTAAACTGTATTTAAAACTAAGAGTAGGTTATATTTTCAAGAAAGCCATGTACACTTTGTAAGTTTACTCTCTTCATACAAGCAAGTGGTACTATTAAGTTTGGTGTGACTTCTCAAATGAGAAAGAATGAGAATAATGTGAGAAAGAGGAAGAGGGTAAAGTGTCAGAGATTACATTCATTATAAGAAATTGCGATGTGATAGTTCTCTCTGACATTTGAAAGCCTAAAAAGAAATACACACTTTTATTTTTAGTATTCATAGTACTTAAGTATCATGCACATGCATATTCTTTCATAATGACTGCTCTTCTGTGATATACATACAGAAATTTGATTTTATGTGTCACCAGCTACGTTTTTACAACTTTATTTGTTCTTCTATTTTGATTGCTAGGATTTCTCACATGCTTTCACTTTCCAAATTTGAATGTCTGTATCTAATTAATTTTAAACCAATAAACCAGCATGACAGTTGTGGTTTTTTTGCAATCCTACTTGTTTCTTCCTTCACTTGAATTTTTATGTGATGTCATAGAATCATAGAATCATAAAATAGTTAAGGTTAGAAAGGACCTTAAGATCAAATAGTTTCAATGCCCCTGCCATAAGCAGGTATCCCTAACATCCATAATCCATGTCACCCAAGGCTCTGTCCAACCTGGCCCTGAGCACTGCCAGGGATGGGGATTTTACCAGTTCTTGGGCAACGTGTTCCAGTGCCTCATCACCCTCACAGTAAAGAGCTTGTTCCTTAGAGCTAACCTAAACTTCCCCTGTTTAAGTCTGAATCCATTACCTCTTGTCCTAACACTACAACTCCTGATGAAGGGTCCCTCTCTGTCATCCTTGTAGGCCCCCTTCAGATCCTGGATGGTTGCTACGAGGTCTCCACGCAGCCTCCTCTTCTCCAAGCCGAACAGCCCCAACTTCCTCAGCCTGTCTTCACACGGGAGGTGCTCCAGCCCCCTGATCATCCTGGAGTTGCTCCAACAGCCCTATGTCCTTACATTGAGGACACCAGGATCACACACAGTACTCATGAGGTCTCATGAGAGCAGAGTAGAGGGACATGGTCACCTCCTTCAACCTGCTGGTCACACTTCTTTTGATGTAGCCAAGGATATGGTGGGCTTTTTGGGCTGCCATCACACACTGCTGCTCATGTTCAGTTTCTTGTCAACCAAAGTCCTTCAATATTAGTTATTTGGAGTGGCTGATTTACTTAGCAGCTGTTGATTTACACATCTAATTCTGTATGTGTTCTAAATATTCTCTAAAAACACAGAACCAATTCTCAGCTTTGTAGCTTGACCAGTGGACCAGCACCAGACAGGTGTTTTCAGCTTTAGCAAAGCCTTATTTGCTCTAAATTTATCAAAAGGTGTTGTCCACATGACTGTTTGGTGTGTAGTTGTCCTGCAAGTCAGAGTGGTGACATGTGGATGGAGGCCCAGCCAGATGAAGGGACGTGTCGTTTTGCACACATCCTGTGGGAGAACAAGCTACAACTGTCAGGACTGCTGAAAAGGTAAAGGAGCTCTCAGAGTATCCTGATATAAAGAGCTGTGGGCTCTCAGCTATGGATCTCACAACATGTCAAGAACTCCTGACTCTTCTGCCTCTTCTGCTGAATAACTCCAGCTCCTCCTCTGACAAGCTGAGGATATACTTTCTCCCTTTAGTTTGCTCGTTCCTTGAGGACTGGACATTTCTGGAAAAAAAATAAAGAGAGGCTGACTTACAAATACCACGCAGGACAAGAACTTTTAACTTACCAGCCTGGATGTAAAGGAAAAAGAAAGATGGACACAATGTAACAGTCTATAACCAAAAACATTAGTTTAAAAATCATCCATTAATTCAGTGATACACCTATGATGTTACAGAAATCACTTTCCCAAGCAACTTAGTCTCTTTTATCTATTTTAACTTTAAACCCTGGCAAATGCTCCCTTCTCTGGGGACAAAAGACAAATACAGGGAAATCTTATTGAAATCACCATTTAGATTATAAGCACCATCATGATTAGAGAGGTCAGAAGGAGTCTATAAAGTGAATTGTCCTGAGATTAATTTAGAAATATAGGCAAAGGAATGAACTGATGAAGCAGTATTATAAGATCAGGACTGAATTATGGAGCAGTGGAGAGATGTGCCAGTTTTTTCACACTGAGATTAAAGTGCAAAGCTGCCAAAAAGTGCATGGAAGACAGTGGCTTCCTGCTGACTTCAAACAATTTGGATCAAGTTCTGGACTCCAGGCAAAGCCACTTTGTTTTTGTCTTGCATTCCTCCTTCTGAACAATAATTATTACATCAAATTTTCTCATTTTCAACTATTTAGTCAATTCATTTTTCTCATTATTTCTTATTAGTTCTCTGTTGTCAGTATTTAAAAAGCCCATGCTCATTCATTGTCATAGAGATATTCATACATCAGTCATTCTCACTTGAAAGTCTTGTACTCTATTTCCTTAATTATTTTTAGGTATTCCACTTTCTGCTTTCCAGGACTTCCCTGAATAAGGCTCAGAGAGGGACCCAGACAGGAAATGTGTTTTGAAATTACACACCTGATCCAAATCAAAATGTTTATGGATGTGTGCTTTACCATTTTTTGATTCATGTCAGGGTATGGTCTTAGAACACATGAACCGAATTTCTTTCAACAGCAAGTATGCTGGGAAATGCACTTGAGGAGCTTACCTAGCATGCTCTAATCATTAATGGAAATTTCATCCATCAGACTAGAACTAGTCTGAAGTAAAAAATGGCAAACTGTGTAGGAAGGTGCTGGGTCCTCAGCAGTACCTGTTTTTCCCTACAGATCCACAGATAATTCCCTGCGCTCCCAGCTAACATAGACATAATCTACACTTCTGCAATAAGCTCTGTCCCTTACCATTTTATCTCCGACCTCTGCCTCTTGGCATGGAACAAAATTTGGTTTTATTCTTGGCATTTTGTTTACTTCATTGACTGTTATTCAAATATTAAAGACATTTTAAACAGCCAGGAGAGAATTATCAATAACTAGGCAAATTATACGGTGTCATAAATGAATTTGAAAGCGCTTTTGGATCTTATAGCATATATCAGGACAACTGTAATCCTCTATTAAAAAATAATTTGTTGAATTAATCCAGAAGAATTGCTGCCAGTTAATGCAATTTATAAAATAGCTTTAAGCAACATATATGCTACAGTAATAGTCCAATAATAATGTTACTCCAGGGTTCTACTTTTTGTTTTCTTCAATTTTATAAGTTTATAAAAGGCAGATCACCACTTAGTAATAATAATTATTAGTAATAAGAATAATAATTTAAAAAGTCATAAGTAACCTAATCTTAAATTGTATATATAAGAATTCTGGGGGATTCTATGTTTAAATGTTTGTCAGATACAAATATGTGATACAAACAGACTAGACAATTGCCGTTGCTTTTTCATGCTGTTTGCTTAACGTCTTGGAGCCTATTGGCAGAAAATGTCAAATTCTTTGAGCTCATGGTACTATTCGTAAATACTGTATTTGTATTTGATACTGCTAAAGATTGTTTTAAATCACGTATGTGATTTCACTGTACTTTTTATATTCGGTCACCTGAAAGGGAAATGAAGAACATATCTAAAAAAAAAAACCCAACAATGTTGTATAAATAAAAGGAATATATATGTGTGTGTGTATGTGTGTGTGTATTTGTACTCATGTATGTCCTATATATACACAGAAAGATCTATATATCAGTTCCTTGAGGAAAGGAACACCTATGTATCTATAGGAATATACAGTAACTTGTACACACATATTTTCTGAAATACATTATATAGGTGTATATATATCTTCTGTATTTGTACAAAGTGACTGTTTTCATCAATGCTTAATAAAGAACTAAGGGCAGATAAGCAGGAGACAAGAGCACTGGATTCTTTTGAGCCCTTAGTCACATAAATGTATTCTGATAATAATCTTGGGACTAAAACAAAGAAGCCAAGTCGTGTACCAGAAGGACCCAATCCTTCATTTCTCATTTCTCACCTGCACCTTCTGTGGAGGCTTTAGGGTATCTTAAAGTTGAACACGGAAACATCTTTGTCTAGTTCTGTAAAATCAGATGGAAAGGGTAAAATAATTGCAGCACAGAGTTTAAATAAATTTCACTGTAATCATCCTTCCTCTTCTAGAATCCCTGAGTCTCTACAGAGGTTCTAGTAAAAGATTAATAGATCAAAATAATGAGGATTTCCCTGAATTGATAAAAGTATATGTAGTCAGTGCAACAAATGAAGATACCTTGACATTCCCAAAGTTCCTTTTGAGTTCCAGCATCTGCCAAAAAATACACTGAGATGTTAAGTACACAAGTGTAGTTCAAATATATGGTGATAATTCAAAGCAAGCTATAAAGTGGATGTAATACCATAAAATTTAACCAATAAAAATACTTCCTACATGTTCATTAATTATTACTGAGCAACATAAGCAACAGAAACAAATAAAAAATGGTATCTAGGATATTCAGAGCAACATAAAAGTGGTCAATACTTGCTACACTGAGATCCGGTGAAATCTTTGGCAGAATTCTAAGTGTGTGCTGATAAACTACCATTCTATGTAAATTCCTAAGTGGGTTACATCCTTCTTTTTAACTTGCTTCTAGCAGTACCTTCACAAATTATCCAGGAACTTAACATTTATTAATATAAACATAATATTTATCACACTCAGTAACCTGACTATTCTGTATTTTATTGTATTTTAATTTTTTTTATCATTATTCACATTTAATTCAAGGTACTAAATGTGCTCTGCAGAAAAAGGGAAGTTTTTTTATTCTTCATTCATGCAGTATAAAACCTTAGTGTCCACAGTTCCTGACACCTGAAAACTTTACTTTCTCTTTAAATTTTATTAGACCTTAAGGTTTGTTTTTTCCAATAAAAGCAGAAAGTATTGCTATGTTAACTTCACTCTCTCGACATAGTAGTTCAAATATAAACAGATTTAACATTTACACAACAGTCAGCCTGACTACACCTTGATTTACTCTAAGCAAGCTTTTTCTGAAAAATAAGATTTGCAGGAGTCAAGATCTAAAAAAAGGATCACAGACACTGAGGGTTCAATCATAGCTCATCACGAGAGAATATTTTTCCTTAATATTGTTTCGGCGATAAAGGAAAATTGCAATCACTTCATTACTGAAAAAAAGCCACTAAATGTATGGTAATCTCAAATATGATTGTCAATATTCTGCATAAAGCCCTTACAATCAGTTATGTAAAATCTATTCTATTTTATGTAAACCCTGAAGCAGGTAAATAATTATAAATGTAGATATCATTTCAGGAAACATGCCTACAGTAAGCACATCTATCTCTTTTCTCAACACATTTTGGGAATTAGCCTTCACTTTCCAAATATTAGAAAGAGGTTTTTTTTTATTATTTTTATAATCCCTTTTAATGAGATTTGGCCAAATATTATGCTACAACTGATCCAAATTGCCTCATACAGCTGTTCAATAGGAGAAATATGATATTAAAAATAATCTCACTGTAAAATGGAGATGCATTCAAATTTCTTTTCCTTTTTTTTTGTCATGCTTTATAGAAAATGTGGTGTTTTTAATAGCACTTGACAATTGCATTATCTTGTAATAATTAATAGAAGTTATCTTTCCACCTAGTAATAATTTAATGTGGTGTGAGACAACCATGTCAGCTTCATGCTTTATTGCAAACTTAGAGGACCATAGTCTCTTTATATTAAACCCCATCAGTTATTTGAGGGCTGTCAAGTGAGTTTGTCTAACAGCCTCATATTCTGTGAGCAAGCTGTGAAATAGTCAGCTGTAATTTTGAGAACCACGTGCGCCCAAGGCATGCTTATCATCTACAGTGGAGCTCAGAGGTATTTACCACTCAAGGTAACATATAGTCTCATACTAGTAAGTCCACATGGAAATCCAAGCCAGGAAGAATCACAGTATCTTTCAGCCTTACCAGCTCAGATCAGGTGTCAGTTTAATTGGGTCTGGTTGGCAACAAGCCCCTAGAAAGTGCTGCAAGAGGTCGCTGGACTTTTGCCAGTCATCTTCTGCTTCCTATCTTTAAGCTGTGTTTTCTGCTCATTTCTTTCATGGTACAGTGTGAGATAGGCTACCTGAGGTGGCTCTGTGTTGCAGTGTCCTTCAGATAGGCTGAAAGATGTAATGCAATGAATTTTGCAAATAATCACTGTACATACATCAATCTGTCAGCTGGAAGAGGAAAAAAACAAACAAACAAGCAAACAAAAAAAAACTGATGGTGCTAGCCAAACCTCATTCTAAACAGCAGAAATACATTGGTCCTTCCAGATCTGCTTCTGTGGGGCCTATTTGACATCAGAAAACTGATAAACTTTGTAGAATTAGACATAGGTTACACAAAATGTAAACCTTTATAATGAGACTATTCCAGCAAGGCAAGGCATCCACCAGTGCTTTCAAAGCAGAGAAGTCTGAGAAAAGGAGGTCAAAAGCTTTGCATGCTTTTTGTGAGCAAGAACCAGTAAGACAAAGCACCAATTTTAGATCACATTCTGTCACCTTATCTCTACTTTCCAGGTGGGTATAAATAAGCATTTATCAATGCTGACCTCTTTTTGTGCTTTTCATCAATCTTTTTAAGAGTCCTTTGGACTTTGCAAGCCTCCCTGCAAGGCTGGCTGAAGGCAGCTGAACTGGGCAGCCTTAGTAGAACTGAGAAAGCCTGATCACAAAAAGCCTCCAATAACACAAAACACAGCAGCATGTTGGTTACTTGCTCTATTTTTTTTTTTTTTTTTAATCAATTCCCTAGTTTGGGCTTCTTTTGTCGCATTTTAATTTTGCATGGAACACTAAATAATTGAAACTTTTTTAATAGTGTTTACTTTCTTTTAGCTGTCTAATGTCAGCCACCTGCAAGCAATATGTCTATTCTATTCTTCAATTGTATTCTGGTAATTATGCACCACCATATTCTCTTTTCTTCATTTTCTTTTCTCTGATTTGTAAATTGCATTGTTTTTAAAGGAAAATTTCTATTATTTAAGACTACAACTAGGAATAACAGGCAGCAAGATTTTTTAAAAAAATAAACCAGTTAAGTCAACAGCTCAAAAATCCTATTAAAACACAGGCAAGCACATTCTTTATGTGGCAGTGATGAGGAAATGTTCCTCTACATTCAGATAATTTAAGTATCACGAGTGATTTTTTCAGATTCACAGATTTACTGTATCTTCCAAAAGTATGAGGTAAGAACACATTTATCTTCCTCACTGTGGCCAAAACTACATAAAGCAGAAACCAGTAGCGTGGTGACACCTCCTTTCTCAAAGTAATTACCTAAAGGTGTCCTGTACCGTACTAGTGCAGGATTAATTAGTTTGTAAAGGCAAAAACTCATTACCTTGCTAGTATTTACTGAACAGTTACCAGCAATTCAAGCAAACATATTTTCTTTGTAAGCTTTCCTGAATTCTTGTATATTTTGCCACAGCCAAAAGCCACATACTGTCATTTTGCTATGCAATAGAATATAGCTTTGATTATGCAATAAAGTATATCTTTGATTTTACTTCTGTAAAAGAGCGACTGATATTTCCAGTGAAAAAAATATTCTGTTTTATCTGAACTTGACCACTTTTATTTATTACTGTAGTTATCCTTTCCATGCTGCTTAGCATGCAAAGATGTTGCCCAGAGAAGCCATGGCTGTCCTGTTCCTGAAAATGGTCAAGGCGAGGTTGGATGGGGCTTTGAGCAGCCTGGTGTAGTGGATGGTGTCCCTGCCCATGGCAGGGGGTATGGAACTAGATGACCTTTAAGGTCCTTTCCAACCCAGGCCTTTCTATGACTCTGTGTTTGTAGAATGAACATTTCTGTAGCTTTACGTACAATTTATCTGCATTTAAAACAAAATTATAGGAAGTAATCAGCATTCAATGAAAATATCTCATTCCTCTCTGTTTCAAAAAGAAAATATTTCTTACACTAGAAATGTCCTTTAATGCCATTTGTTACGTTCCCTAAATTATTTTATCAGTCTGAAATCAATCTGACAAAAGAAAACTCCCAGGTGTTTCATCAAACCTCAGGATTTGCATAAAATACTTTTATTTAATGGAAATCTTGGCACCTTGAATGAAATGAAGTTACAAAATCTGAAAAATTTTGACCACCAAATTTAACTTATAATGTATTCGCCGTTGTGTTTAATGAGTTCATTATAATTGTAGCATTTTTTTCCCACACTTCATAAAATACAAACCTGATGAATAATTTTGGTCTACTTTTCTATAAAGCCATTTTTAATACTTGATGATAAGTAGTGATTAATCCACAGTTATTACCATGAAAATTATTAAAACCTATAATAATATCTTTGGGATGTATTAATCTATTGGCCCTTCCTTAATTATATCTAATGTAATTCAGGAAGGTGGAGCTACAAATATACTAAAGGATTTAAAAATTTTGTACTGATAAAGCTGCAGATGTATGCCTCAGTAAATTTGCATTAACCTCCATGAAATTTTGTTGATTTAAGACTTCTGAGATTATACCTTTAGCTCCACATCCATTTGTTCTTTTGTATCTCTTACTAATGCAGACACACACATGCGTGTATTAATGTCCATATTTACTCAAGGGAAAACAAAGCTTCACCTCATACAAAGGTTTATGACAATGGTGTGATACAAGGCAGAAAAAGCTAAATATAATCCCGGTTGTTACATAGCAGAGATCTTGTTTATCAGCTGTTCACTGTTTTTATCCAGATATACAATTGGTCAGTAGATTTACACTAAATAAGGATATTCCAACAGATTATGTGAAGTAGGTCATTTGAAAAGGGAAGTTTTTTTGATGTGCTAGGCTTACTACAAAAAGTAAGTTTTCATCCAGGAAAGAAAATTTCTGTTAATGTTAAACTGCATTAATGAAATATTTTAGAACATTTATACAGATGTTCTAAATATAATTAGGCAAAGCTATGTGAGAGGAATGTGGTAGCTGAGATATATATATAAAAGAACTGATACCTTCTTTCTCCCTTAGGCAACAGGTGTATTGCATACCAGAGACACCTAACAGCCCCCTCATTCACGGAGTCATTCCATTGAGATTTGATATTTGTTTGTCAGAACATCCTGACACCAACAGGAGTGATTCTTTTAACAAGAAAAAAAACCAAACAAAACAACAAATAATCATACAACCCCCCCCCGTGCCACCTTACCTGCTCTGCTCTTCAGTTGAATAATAACACACCACCAGCAATGATTACCTAGTCTCCCTTCCAAATAAGTTTCATTTTAAACAAGCGTTGCTGTAGAAAATCTGTGCAGTTTTTTTCAGATGTCCAACAATAGCTTCTGCCATCTGAGTTTGCATCCTTTTGTCTGTTTTGAAAAAAATACATGTAGTTTCTTTTGCACATTGCTCCTGGAGTTACACATTTTTTCACCATTAAAAAATATTTATCATACAATTTCTAATTTTTTACTACCAACACACCAGAAGAAACAGAACAGGGAGGTGATGGGACTTCTGTTCTCCCACCACTGGACCCAAATAAAATGAGACTTTTGTGTTCTGATATTAAATCACTGACAGATATGATTTTCCAGTCTGCACCATCAGTGCTGGAAGATGTTAAGTATTAATACTGACATGGCCTTCAATATGCATAAAATAAAGCCAAAATTAATTAAGTAAAATCAATAGAATAAAAGCTGTTACAATCTGGAATGAAATCAAAACAAAAACTGAGCTCAGCTTATTATGTGGATTTCTGATAGGCCCTTTCCTAGATTTTCTCAAAACTCTCTTCAGCAAAGAGGATGTAACTCAAAACGTTGGTGAAATACACACATTTAGGTGGTATTTCAAAGTTTAATTCTAGCTTCATTTTAAGAGTCAATAGAGGCTCCCTTGGGGATTCACTGAAGGAAAACACTATTTGCATCCTGTAAAACACCTTTTATTTGCCATAGGAGGAACCTAGGAGATTAATTCATGGCAAGTAATGTTAGCCCTTTGTAGTGAAAATTTAGCCTTGGAAATAAAAATAAAAATAATAATTTTCAGTACCAAAGGCAGTCCAAAGGCCCACGAATAGTTTGCAGTATTAAATAGAAAAAAAAACCCAAACAAACAAAACCCAAGAAACGAAGATTATTATTTGATTCTTTGTTGTAGTACTTATATATTTTTGCAGCATAAAAATACTGTAATTTTTACTTAATTTTCCTGATGAATATCAGCCAGAGACCCTTTTAACTGTGACCATGTAAATGCAACTGAAGAGATAGCAGCTTTGTATCTACAAATATGAAACATATTCCAAAAAGAAAATTACTATGTATTGATGGCTTATTGTTTTAGTTTAGACATCACAGTTTCAGGCTTTAAATTTCTGCAGATGCACTAAACATGAGACCTATGCTTCTTCCTGACTTAGAACCTAGATGTCTATCTTCAGAAATCAATCACCGAATACTCTAAAAACTGTTAAGATAAAGCCATTTTATCACTTAAATGTGCTTCTGGAAGTGCAGATGTACATATGAAAGTGGTCCATTTTGCCACTACATATAGTAAAAATGGAGACACTGTTTTCAAATGTGAAATGTTTGCCTAACATGGCTAATGGATGTGTAAAGCAAATGCTTGGCTAAACACTGCTGAATTACAAGGAGATATGTGTTGTCAACAGAAGTCTGTGATGTTACCAATTAGTATTCAGTGCCTGTATATCACGAAAAGGAAACCTTACCTTATGCTCTCTCAGACTAATGTGGCAAATCCACCTGACGAATGCTAACAGCAAAATGCCATACAACTTTAATGATTCATTCTTTGTATTCAAAGTGATTGTGATAGGACATTAAACTGTTATTTTTCTGATATTTCTGATAGGTGTATGAGCCTTTTGCATGCCAGGGGATGAGTGGAGGAAACAGAAACAAAAGAGTAATTTACATTTCTGAGGCAGAGACCGCAATTTTCCATTATAAAAATATTTCTTTTGCCCAGAAGAATTTGGTTATATTGTATTTTATTTCTTACAATTGCCATTTACTTAACAGTTCTGCATACAAAAGTTGAGGTCAGATTCCTCCAAGTGAGTTATACTTTGAAAAGGCCAACACTAACGTCAAAGACAAGCTCCCAGAGTTGCTCAGTGAAATAGAAATAGAAGGTGCTGTTACATCCCAAGGAAGTATCATCATGATATGCACTGAGGTTTATACATAGAATGCATCTTCCTCTCCAGGTTACTCATTGTTCTGTTTCTTCTACAATGCAGACCATTACTCCACGAACATGATATGTACATTTCAGGTATATGAAACAGTAATTTATTGATACACAACATAGTTGGGACTAATGGTATGTTAAATTAAACATTACATGCTCACCACACCTAATGTGGATAACATCATGAGTCTTTTCAATCCAACCAGTTTGCAGTCTGGTGGGAACAGGTCAGCAGCACTGGTCCTTGGAGCATCTGACCCTGGGTTTTTCCAATTTACCATCTTCTGATGCCATTTCCATTACAGCTTTTCATCTTCTACCTTTGAGTCAGCTTCTTGTCATCAGGTGTGCTTATATTAGGGCTCTTACTCACTACTCACCTTGCATTGCTTTACCCCAGCTGATTTCTCACTAAATGACAACAATATTCTTAGTAAAACTGAGCTGAGAGCAAGTAGACATTTTGTACCTGACCCCTGGCCCTGAAGGTACTAAGGGAGCTCCCCATCACTGCCGACAGTCCCAGGGGTTCCTCTATCCCTGGGAGCAATATAAGATTGCAGCGATCCCTCGAGAAGCTAACAGAAAGTTTTCGATTATATTAAAGTATGATGATTTTTAACTTGTGTATCAGATGACTTCTTAAACCTCTAAATGGCTTATGCAAAAGGCTGAATGCCAAATGAGGACTTCCTCAGAGTTTTTCTCTTGCTGTTGAGAAGTGTCAAAGGTCCAAGGACAAAGAAGGATTTAAGTACTATAAATTGTGATGCTTCATAGTTAAGACAACATAAGAAAATAATACACAAACTAATGTGGATGTCCTCAAATGTGTTATCAAATAGTAGCTTTCACAGCCAGAATGTTAGGAGTTCAAATATATAAACATTTTGCTTGCAATAAAGCTGACACTATTTGCTTTTCTTACCTTTAGGTTTAACTTCACCATAGATTGGAAAAAATCTGAGGCTGTCCTGAAAGTGCACAAAGCACGGTACAGGTACATCCTGATATTTTGCTGGGATAAATGAAAGGATAAATGAAAAGTTTCAGCAACACAATAACCAAGAAAAAGTTTATAGAACATCTCCCATTCCATGTTTTCATGTCCATTATTTTTTATAAGAGTTAGAACTTTGTGTCAACAGCTCATTCTTTTTTATTGCTGTTTTAAAATTAAGCATATGTTAATAAGGCAAAATATGAAAAAAATAAAAAAGGGGAGAAAAAGAATTTGCTACTGTCAGTGTGAAATTTATTTCCTGAATTTTCAACTCAGCTACTAAAAAAAATGTCCATTATTCTATTGAATATAATAAAAATCACATTCACATTTATATCAGTGTATTTCCTGCTTGCTTGAACTCAGGGGTGCTCTTTGGTTTTAGAAAATATTAAATAGACAAGGTAAGTGAAATCCTGTCCCTGACGAAGGCAGAGGAAGTTCTAATTCTTCCTTTGTTCAAGTTAGGATTTCAGTTTATGAGAATGCTTCTTTTTTTCCATGCTACTTTAGTTTTCCCCATATTTTTTCTATTAAATACTCCTGCTTTCATTATTTGCCTTCAAAATTAATTAGTCCTTTAGAGTATTACCTCATTTTCAAACCCATAGCCCAATCATCTTTACTAACCTGTAGCAAGGTAAATTGCAAATCATGGATTACACTGGCATTTAAAGATACTGGGAGGAATAAAGATAGGGATTGGACCATAGTAATAGAAAAAAAATAATTTTGAATCTGCTGCAGTAACTTCAGAAGCAAATGAAATTCATGAAGTACACAGCTAAGAAGTTGGCAGAGCATTTTCAACTAAAACGATTGGAAAAACAGTAATGGCTTCACATGAACTGAAATGCATACACTGCACAGGCTGATAAGATTGCAGGGTGCTTTTGGAAGCAGCCTTTGCTCTGCTTGCCATTCCATTTCACTGGGAAACCCTCATTCACAATAGTATTAGCAAAACCAGTAGTGCAATATTACATCATGTTTTGACACTGTGCTTTAAACAAACTCTGAGAAAAACTGAAAAAAAAAAACCCCAGACTTAAAAATAGTTTCAAACTGTAGTCAAATTCATAGAATAGGTATCTTCTTTTGTGTTCATAAATTGAACTTACCACCTAGTACGGAATGGACTTTGTTCTTGTGCTTGAAACAGTTCCTTATTTAAAATGAATGGCTTGATATAGAATGATATGAGTGTTCTCTGGTTCATGCAAGCTCTCAAACTATTCAAGGGTATTTTGGACTGCAATAATTCAAACAGTAGAATTATATGGGAGTACTTCTGACAAATAAAATTATAGGTGAGTTCCAGTTCCTTCACACTCACAGTATAGATGACATTACCTCACACTCGTATTAATAGAGGTAGCCAATGAAGCTTAAAATGCTTAAATCCAAAAGACTTGAGGTGACTCGTTCAAGATCCATAGAAGAAGTTCTCAAAATAATTTCCTTTTCATTAATGGAAAACAAGGCTTCAATTTTGAAAAAAAAAAAAAAAAAAAATCAAAATTCAGAAGCTGCTATTCTTGAACACCCATGTCTATGTAATCAACAGCCCAATACAAAGGTGGGGAATGCTTTGGTTTCTATTCTGCACTGAACCACTCCCCAAAATTATCAGTTTTCTTGAAAACCCTCAATACTAAAAACTCCTCCATAATGAAAATATTTCCAGAAGAGGGGCAGCACTCTATACCTAAGGATGAAGGAACCTTTTTAATAAAACATTAGTACAACACAATAAAAACTCTACCTATGCTCACAGACTTCTAAGAAACACATGCATTACCCTTTCTTCCATAATACTCAGTAATTCCTTCCTGTAGGAAAGTGAGAAACCCACAGTTTTTCCCAGCACTAACCTATTTTGTCTGCTATTTCAGCTTTGCTATAACATAAAGCACTAAATCCTAGTTTTTTTAAAATGAAACATATTGCTGCATATACATGTATCCTTAAAATTCAATCTCTTTAGGGAAGAAACTAGAAGATATTTTTTTAATTTTCTCTGCTTTCCATTTCATGAAGACATCACTAGCATGAAGGGGCCTGCCAGCATTATAATTGCTGAGTAACAATTCACTGAAAAAAAGAACCATATTATAATAAAACCAGATTTGAAGAACCTTACTGTCTGAATATCATCTAGATTCTAGAATATTTTTCCAGTAATTGGATGTGGCAACACATTGGATAATATTCTGTATTAAATTTCTCTGACATCTGAAGTTATAATACCTTAAGTCATTAAGTAGAAAAGGAACAGATGGCAGAGCAAGCAAGAATAACAGAACCACAATGCTTAAAATATGTAATAATTTCCTAATTCTTTTATTTTAACAGCTGATAATATGTCAATTTCTTGGCCTCTGTTGAGAAAGAAGCAGAGGAGATCAGTAAAACTCTCAGATTAGCAGTACTGGGTTTGCATGTTGCAATTGCACATCAAAATTTCTAGAAAAAGAAACTTCAATGTACAATATGATGATCCATGACTCAAGATAGCAGGTAACTCAAGACTATAGACATACCAAAATTAATGTTAAAAGTTAAGAAAAAATAGATTTATAAATAGCAGGAATTGTAAGTGCATATTCATACAAATTTTGAAATAAATAAGTTATAACCGTCTCAGTTATCATATTACCTTTTTGGCCTGTCAACTGACAATGCAATTAAGATAAACAGATCATAAAGGAAGACTAATTTAAATTATCTAAGTTAAGTACTGTTTGATAAATAATTCCTATATACTATGATAAAGAGCAAACCACTTCTTATCTGGATATCTTGTTGTCTTCTTATCAATGACTATTGAATCGAAGAGGCAAAACACACAAACAGGCAAATAATGATAACCACAGGAAAAAAGATATTTTTTTTATTTCCAGTTCTACACCTTCATCAGAGTCAGTTTGATCTTCTGGAAAATGAAGGCCAGAAATTTCGTGTCAGCTTCACCTACCATCACTTTCAGAAAAAAGTTTAATCCTTTGGTCTATGAAGGGAGTATTATTTTGGTTGAAAAACTAGCAACCTTCTTATATCATTGATTTAAAAGTATTTAATCAAAATAATCTGGTGACTGCTGTAAAAGACAATAAAAATATAATAAATAAATATATAGGTACCAAAAGGAGGGCTACAGAGAATCTCCATTATTTATTGGATGTGGGGGGAAGCACAGTGACAAAGGATTAGGAAAAGTTTCTGGTGCTTAATGCATTCTTTTCCCTCAGATTTTATAGTAAGATCAGCTGTTTCTCTGGGTACGTAGCTCCCTGAGGTGGAAGACAGGATGGGGATCTGAATGAAGCCCCTATAACCCAGGGAGAAATTGTCAACTACCTACTATACCACTGCACGCACAAGTCTATGTGGTCTGATGGGATGCGTCCAAGGGGTACTCAGGGACCTGGCAGAAGTGATTACTGAGCCACTTTGCAGTATTTCTCAGCAGCTGTGACTAACCAGGGAGGTCTCAGCTGGCTGGATGTTAGCTAATATGACACTCATCTGCAAGAAAGACTAGAAGGAGGATCCAGGGCACTGCAGGCCTGTCTGTGACTTCAGAGACAGGGAAAGATATGGAGCCAATCATCTTGAGTGCCATCAAACAGCACATACAGTCCCAAACATCATGGGTTTATGAAAGATAGGTCCTGCTTGAATGATCTGATCTGATCTCCTTCTATGACAAAGTAACCTGCTTTTGGATGATGGAAAGTCTGTTGATATCGTCTGCCGAGATGTTGGGAAAGCCTGACACCTGACACCATTTCCCACAGCATTCTTCTGAAGAAACTGGTTGCTCATGGCTTGGATGAGTGTATTCTTCACTGGGTAAAAAACTGGCTGGATGACCAGGCCCAAAGAGAGGTGATGAATGAAGTTAAATTCGGTTGGTGGCCAGTTACAAGTGCTGACCCCCAGAGCTCAGTGTTTGGGCCAGTTCTATTTAATATCTTTATCAATGCTCTGGTCAAGGGAACCAAGTACATGCTCAATAAGCTTGCAAATGATACTAAGTTAGGGGACTGTTGATCTGCTTAAAATTAGGAAGGCTTTCTAGAGGGATCTGGACAGGCTGGATCACTGGGCCAAGGCCAGTTGTAAAAGTTTCAACGAGTCTCCATGCCAGGTCCTGCACCTGAGTTGCAACAGCTCCATGCAAGGTTACAGGCTTGGGGAAGAGTGGCTGGAGAGCTGCTCAGTGGAAAAGGACCTGGGGGTGTTTGTCAACAGCCATCAGAGTTCCCAGATGGCCAAGAAGGTCAAAAGCATTCTGGCTTGTATCAGAAATAGTTTGGCCAGCAGGACTAGAGCAGTGATCATCCCCCTATACTAGGCACTGGTGAGGCCACACCTTTAATAGTGTTCAGCTCTCAGCTCCTCACTGCAAGAAGTTAGTGAGGAGATTGAGGTGCTAGAGCATGTCCAAAGAAGAGCAATGAAGCTGGTGCACTCCCTAGTCTTATTAGGAGTGCCTGAGGGAACTAGAGTTGTTTATCCAGGAGAAATGAAAATTGAGGGGAGACCTTATCACTCTACAACTACCTGAAACAAGGTTATAGCAAGGTGGGTGTCTGTCTCTTCTCCTATGTAGGAAGTGACCAAACAAGAGGAAATGGCCTCAAGATGAAACCAGGGGAGGATTAGGTTGGATATTAGGAAAAATATCATCCCCAGAAGGATTCATAGAATCATAGAAAACCAGATTGGAAGGGACTTCAAAGGTTCCATAAAGAGGTATTCAAAAGACATGTAGATGTGGCATTCAAGGACATGATAAGTTAAGCATTACACTCAATGATCTTCCACTTAAACACTTCTATGATTTTATGATAACTAAAACTTTAACAATGAATTATTTTTTCAGTATCTAAATAAAATGAAACATACATACTCACAGACCCTTGTTCTCATGGGAGTCCTCAACCACTCTGTTATCTTTTGGAGGGATAGTACAGCCCAGCACAAGCAATCCAGGAAGTTCCTTGACTTTGTGGAAGACAACTTCCTTCTGCAATAATAGAGGAGCCAACAGGGAAAAGTGCCATACTTGACCTCGTCCTCACCAACAGGAAAGGGCTGATTGGAAATATGACTCTCCAGGGCAGCCTCAATCACAGTAATCATGAGATGCTCAAACTCGAGATGTTCAAATTCAAGATCCTCAGGACAGTGAGAAGAGTGTGCAGCAAGCTCACTGCCCTGGACTTCAAGAGAGCAGACTTTGGCCTCTTCAGGATCCTGTTCAGTTAGATTCCATGTGGTATAGCCCTAGAGGGCAGGGGGGCCCAAGACTGGTGGTTGATATTCAAGGATCACCTGCTGCAAGCTCAGGGGCCATACATCCCTACTAGAAGGAAGTGCTGCAGGAGGGCCAGGAGACCTCCTTTAATGGATAAGGAGCTGCTGAGGAAAATTTGAAGGAAAAAAGAGGCTTCTAAAAGGTGGAAGCAAGGACAGGCAGCCTGGGAAGAATACAGGGGTGTTGTCCAGGAAGGTAGCGATCAGGTTAGGAAAGCTAAGGCCCACTTAGAATTAAACTTGGCTAGGGATGTTAAGGAAAACAGGAAGGGATTCTATAGGTACATTGCAAATGAAAGACAGACTAGGGACAATGTGGGCCCTCCCCTGAAGCTATTGGGAGAACTGGCTACCCTGGATTTGGAGAAGGCTGAGGTTCTTAATGACTTCTTTGCCTTAGTCTTCTCCAGCAAATGCTCTGACCACACCACCCAAGTCTTGGAAGGCAGACACAGGGAATGTGAGAATGAAGACCCTGGGCTCACTGTAGGAGAGGATCTGGTTCCAGACCATCTTAGGAACCTGAATGTATACAAGTCCATGGGACCTGGTGAAATCCATCCATGGGGCCTGAAGGAGCTGCAAATGAAGTTGCTAAGCCTCTGTCCATCATATTTGAAAAATCATGGCAGTCAGGTGAAGTTCCCGATGACTGGAAAAAGGGAAATATAACCCCATT
>JANRGW010042263.1:0-17200 GCA_024733675.1 Psilopsiagon aymara
GAACACAAGCCCAGAGCCGGGAAAGCCCCCAAGCCGCCTCCCGACCCTCCTTTAAGAGCTTCTCTCAGGAGAAAACCAGCGTTAAGGAGCGCCATGTCCCTGGAATCGCATTCGCTTCTCACAGCGGGAGCCGGAGAAGCTGCCGGGACCCGCTGCTCCCCTCTCCTCTGCGCTCCACTCGTCACTGGGCGGCCAGCCCCGCACACGCGGTGCTCGCTCCTCGGGCGCGGGGTCTGGAGGGCCCCGGGGCAGGGACTTGCCAGTGATGGCAGGGCCGGCGGCCTCGCTGCTGGGGCAGCCAAGGAAGAGGACGGGGCCGGGCAGGGGCAGCATCGGCGGGGTCGGAGCGGGGCAGCAGGAGATCCGGAGCTGCCCCCGCCGGTCCCGTGGCCGGCGCGCCCCGCGGCACAGGGAGCCACCTGGCCCGGGAGCGGCGGCTCCTCCCAGCTGCAGCGAGAGGGGTGGACGCCGTGGATCTGGCTTCTGTCTCCCGGCTGCGGTGTGCCTCCTCCTCTCCTCTCCTCTTCTCCTTCCAGTCCCTGCTCTTCTCTTCTGCTCTTTTCTCTTCTCTCTTTCCTCCTCCCTCTCTCCTCCTGCTCTCTTCTTCCTTTCCTCCTCTTCTTCTTCTCTGTGAGAAACAAGATCACCTTTAGAAAAATTTAACTGGGGACAGAGTGGAGCAAAGGTTTATTTACAGCACTGGGTGGCATGTCTTCATATCCTGCATGCACGCTTGTGTGCGAAGTCAGAGTTTCTTATAGTCAAGCCTTTTACATATTCATAGGAATTTCAGGAAGCAAATCCCACCTCTCGATGGCTGATGTAATCTTCACTCTTTCTTCTGCATATATCCAGGAGGGTCTTTCAAGAGCTAGTTGATAAGGGCCTGTAGTCTTCTTTGATATGAACTTTTGATCTACTTAACCCCGTGCATGTGCCTAAAGCCCTTATAATATAACGTGTTCTGTTACTTCCAGATTAGATGTTGGTTCAATCAATCATGACTGCCATATATCTTATGTCCAGCCGCAAAAATCCCTTGTTCCTGCTTGTTTCACAGTTTCACGAACTTACATTCTTCTCATCCACCTATATGATTGTGCTTAAGCAGGATAAAATGCAAGAACAAAGATAAAGCAAGATTTTGCAAAAGCAAACTATGTTATCACATTCTCTCTTCTTCTCCTCCTCTACCTCTTCCTCTCATCCTCTTCTTCCTCTTCTTCCCCCTCCCTATCCTCTCTTCTTTCTCCCTCTCTCCTCCCCTCCCCTCTCCTCTGCCTCCTCAGAATGACAAAACCCAAAGGCAACCCGTCGGTCCCAGCAATATTTGCCATGGCACAACCCCCCCAGTGCAAGGTCGAGGAGGAGGAGGAGGAGGAGGAGGAAGTGCAGGAGAAACCTGCTGTTCCTGCACAAGAGTCATCCCATAAAGCACAGGGGAGCAGGGATTTTCTTGCCCTTCCCACATTATTTCCATCCCTGTAGCAGCTTTGGAGGGCACCAAAGGGTGCCTGCACTGACACAAGCTGTTCTGCCACAGCAAAACCCTGCATGGTGCTTTGCATGGCCTCATGTCCGGGGAAACCAACCCCAGAGAATAGACAGATAGATGGATGGATAGATAGATAGAAGATAGATAGATAGATACATAGATACATAGATAGATAGATAGAAGATAGATAGATAGATACATAGATAGATACATAGATAGAATAGATAGAGGTAGAGATAGAGGTAGATAAGACAGATAAGATAGAATAGATATACAGGTAGAGATATATATATATATAGAGAGAGAGATAAAATACATGGATAAGACAGATATAAATAAAACCTAAGCCAAGCCACACTGGTTTGAGCACCCCCATGCAGAGGAGCTTCCTAATGAAGGCAGATTCAGACACCACCTCAGCTTCTGTTCCCGGCCCCAAACAACTTCAGGAATGCAACAAGCTCAACACCCGCCATGACTGGGTCCCCTCAGGCTTTGTCTGATGCCTTTGGGTGATGCTGGTGTTGGGGGGACCTTCCAGTGTCCTCCTGGACTGCCTTTCAAATACTCCTGGAACTGGGTATGTTGCTCTCACTGGAGATGTACAAAGCTGCTGCACACACCAGACATGCGCAAACTGACCACACAGAATGAGCACCAGCTAAAACACGGGCTTGGCAGGAACACAGCACTGAAAAAACCTGCTGCAGACTATGGGAGTCCTGAGCAAAGCCCAGGATCCTGGGGTACCCTCGATGGTGTATGTGGCCATGTCTTCCTCTTCCAACAGCTCTTCATCACTGTCATGTCCCAACTCATCCTCCTGGGTCAAGCCCAAGTGCTGGCCTGGAGTGATGCAGGGAAGAGACGGTTGGCCCGACCCAGTAGGGGCAGAGGAAGATCCCAAAGAAGACATCACAGTCTCCAGGAAGACATAAAGATCCCCCCCAAAAAATCATGATTTCCAAGAAGACATAATGATCTCCAAGAAGACACCATCATCTACAGGAAGAGACAACAGCCTCCAGGAAGGCATCAAGTCTCAAGTGGAGGAGCTTGGTCAGTGTGTGTGCACAGGCAGGGAGACCAGGAAGACCACTACAGGGAGTGAGAAGATCAGTTGCCCTTGCCAGAGAGCAGAAGGGTTGGGATATAGAATCATGGAACTGTTTGGGTTGGAAGGCACCTCCAGAGCTCATCTAGTGCAACCACCTGCAATGAGCAGGGACATCTTCATCTAAATGAGGGAGCCCAGCCCAGAGAAGGGGCTCACAGGAAGAATCTGGCCTTTCCTCCCCACTGGATCCTGGGAACAAAATGTAACCTGGCATTACGTCCCACTGACCAGCTCAGAGAGCAGCCCTGGGACAGACACATCTTCTTTGGGATGCAGTGGTGGGTCCTGTGGCCGATCCGTGCTGTGTGAGGAGGAGGAAGGGATTGGGACTGGATGAGTTTTAAGGTCCTTTCCAGTACAAACCAGGCTGGGATTCTGTGATTCTCCAGAATGAACAAACACCAGGGCACTCTCCAAGCTGAACGTCTTCCTGCCAGTGATCCGAAGCAGTTGGAACCCACACAGAGCCTCAGAAGTTCAGTGTGATGGGGAAGGTTTTTCCTCACCCATGACCCATCAGCACAGTTGGAATCGCAAGGCCAGAGCCTGAGAGCAGAGCTGGGGTGGGGGGGAGGGGGAGGCAGTGAGGGCTTCCTGAGCTGTGATGAGTCCACATCCCAGGGATCTGATCACACAGCCACCATGTGTTGGAAACCGTCAGCCACTCAGTAAACCAGGCCAGGCTGCATGCTGCCTTGAAGGAACAGTTCCAGGAAGCTGCGACCTGGCACTAGAGCTCTGCCCTGGCAGTGGAGAAGTGCCTGGCTCCAGAGAGGCCCACCTGGACCAAACCCAGCACATCCTGTTACCGTGAAACATGGGACAATAAACACGGTCAAATCACACTCGGCCTCCACTCCTGAGGCAAAGCTGAAGCGGACCCAAGGGTCAGGCTGGAAACTCCCAGACACACAATTCATATTCCCCAGCCCAGCCCCTTACTGGCAGCATGGGCAGAACCCCGCAAACACTTTCCCCTGCACTTGCTCCACACCACAGTGTTCAGGGAACCCAGGTCCAGGCTGGGTGAGCTGGTGCTGCCAGGGCACAGATCTGGAAACACTGGAAGCGAAACCAGACCCTGGGCCAGAGGAGGAGGGTTTGGTTTTCCCCGCGGGCTCCCTCCCAGGTTTCTGAGCACAGCTCGGCTCCAGTGCTGCCCTGACTCACAGCCTGGATGCTGGTCGAACCTCCCAGCAGGCATCAACAGCAGCCTCAGCCTACCAGGTACTTGCAGCTCCCACTCCACTCTGCTCCCCAGCACAGCCCGTGCGTGTCCCTGCCCCATCCCATGCACTAGCACATCCACAGCAGTATCACCAAAGCACAGACTGGTTTGTGTTGGGAAGGGACCTTAAAGCTCATCCAGTTCCAACCCCTGCCAGAGGCAGGGACACCTTCCACCAGAGCAGGTTGCTCCAAGCCCCATCCAACCTGACCTTGAACACAGCCAGGGATGGGGCAGCCACAGCTTCTCTGGGCACCCTGTGCCAGGGCCTCAGCACCTCACAGGGAAGAGCTTCTGCCTAAGAGCTCATCTCAGTCTTCTCTCTCTCAGTTTGAAGCCATTCCCTCTTGTCCTGTCACTACCTGCCCTTATAATGCTCCTCGTATTGCTCCAAATCAGACAGAAGAGGAGGCAGGACCTACTTGAGCCTTTGGTATGCTGTTCAGGGCCCTCACATGTAGGGATGGGAAGGGGACCAGCTCTCAGTTGCCATAGTTCTCCAAGTGCCACCTCCTGGGGAAGGACCCCCAAACAGCTCCATCCTCCTCCTCCTCATCTGACTTATGCTCCGATTGCAGTGAGGAGCTTGGCAGTGCTACAGGGACAAGGGACCTGCAAAGAAGGGCAGGAATGTGTAAGCACAAAAGCAGGACTGAAAATAGGTGGGAGAAGTTTGCTTTAGTGCTCCTGACCTGGCAACTGAGGAAAAGGACAATTCTGTTCCCCTACCTGTGGCCCAAGGCAATTAGGGAACTGAGAGAGACTTGCTGCTTCCTCCCAGCCCCACAAAGACATCAGTAAAAAGGTAACCTGGACCTGCTCTTCCTTTTTAATTTTTGCCTGGAATAGTTGCCTCCTAATGCATCCTGAGGCTCCATAGGGGAAACAGGTCTGCATGGAGCCAGGGGATTCCGTGAAAGAGACAGTACCGGCCCTGGCATGCAGGATGTGGAGTGGGATGGGCTCCTCTTCGAAAAGAGAATTTAAAAGACCTGCATTAAGTAAGAGCACTAATAAAGCAAGGGACTGGCATAGCTGCATATTCCAACCAGCTCTTCCTGTTCCCCAGGTCATGGGCCCATGGATAACAGACACTGCAAGACCCAGCTCAGACAGAGCAGGCCCAGTGTTATGACTGAAATACCCCAGAGGGCTTTAAGGACCAAAGCTGGGCCTGGTGGGGGTTTAGTTCACAGCCTGGCCAAGGGAAAGCAGGGCAGGGGCAGCCACATTTCCCACACACCATCCCAAGAGAGGAGGTAGCAGTTCTGGAGGGGACAGGATCTTGTGGGTTTTATCAACAGCTCATTTCCTTGCAGAGGAAAAAAACACTAAAAGCCACAGACTCACCTGACTGCAGAGCAGGTATTTCTCCAGCCTTTCTGTTTGCTTTCCAAACAATCCAGTGTTTCTGTTCTGGAGTGACTGGGTGCTCTGCAGGACAGAGTACTGTGGGGTCAGCAGGCAGATGGGAGAGTTGCCCTGCTCCCAGCAGGGGTGGGTTCTTCAGCCCAGAACCCTCCGTGTGCTGGGCTGCATCCCCAGAGCGTGAGCAGCAAGTTGAAGGAGGGGATTCTGCCCCTCTGCTACACTCTGGGGAGACCCTGCCTGCAGTCCTGATCCAGCTCTGGGGCAACGGCACAGGAGGGATGTGGAGCTGTTGGACTGAGTCCAGAGGAGGCCACGGAGATGCTGCAAGGGCTGGAGCAGCTCTGCTCTGGAGCCAGGCTGAGAGAGCTGGGCTGGGTCAGCCTGGAGAAGAGAAAGCTCCTGAGAGCAGCTCCAGTGCCTAAAGGGGCTCCAGGAAACCTGGAGAGGGGCTTTGGACAAGAGATGTAGGGACAGGACAAGGAAATGGCTTTAACCTGCCAGAGGGGAGATTGAGATGAGCTCTTAGACAGAAGGTCTTCCCTGGGAGGGTGCTGAGGCACCGGCACAGGGTGCCCAGAGAAGCTGTGGCTGCCCCATCCCTGGCAGTGTTCAAGGCCAGGTTGGACACAGGGGCTTGGAGCAACCTGCTCTGGTGGAAGGTGTCCCTGCCCTTGGCGGGGGTTGGAGCTGGAGGAGCTTTAAAGTTCTTTCCAACCCAAACCAATCCATGATTCTCTGATTCCATATCTCCCCTGGGCAGGGCCTGGGGTGGTGCTCAGCAGCAGTTGCCCCCGTCCTGCAAACCTTTACCCATCGGCGCTCCCAGCCGCGCCCAACACAGCCTCGCAGGGACGCGCGGCCCATCACTGTGTCGTGTCGCGTCGCGTCGCGTGCCGTCCCTCCAGTCCCGACGGGGTCCCGCTGCCTGAAGCCGTGTAGCCGCACGCCGGAAGCCGCCCCCATCCGTCCCGATGCTCCGGGAGGTGTTTGCGGTGAGGCCCCGCCCCGTAACCATCCCCTGTCCCGCCCCTCGAGGGTCTGTCCCGCCGTCGCCGACGCCGCCGTCGCGGAGAGGCCAGGGCCGGGCGATGACCCGGCACCAGCCCATCGCCGGGCAGTACCTGCGCTCCGACAGCGGCGGCTCGGAGGCCCCGATGCTGGCGGACGGCTCCAGCCCTGGTCCTGGCCCCTGTCCGGGCCTCACTCCCTGTGCGCCGCAGAGGCGACGGCGGCGGTACGGGCCGCTCTGGGCCAGCGTGGCCGTCATGGCCATCCTCGCCCTGCAGATCGCCTGCACCACCGGCCTCTTCGTCTACTTCACCATGGCCATCTCCAAGGTGAGCCCGTCGGCGGGGGCTTTCTCCTGCCTCCCCCACCCCTCTGCGAGCCGTTCCGGTGCGGAGGGTCCCGGGACCGGCGAGGAGCCGCACCCCGGGGAGCCCCGGTGGTTGTGGGAAGGGCTCTGCCCGCTCCCCGCCGCTGCCCTGCCAGATGTGGAGCCGAGGGGGTGGACGGCTCTGCCCTGAGCTCCGCCCAGAGCCATATGTGCAGAGAAGGAGCCTTTGTCCTGGCTGCGGCAGAGCTGAGGGTCCTCCCGGGCAGGGGGCCCTGTCCTGGGGTCCCATCAGAGCCTGCAGCCCCGAGCGGGACGGGGGGGTCTGCTCTGCGCTCCAGCCCCCTTCCCACACCCCCTCCATTCCCATCCCACCCCGCTCTGGAGCTCCAAATCCTCCTCACTCCCTTTGGGAGATGCTGGAAGGGGCCTGGCTGCACACACACACACACACCATTCCAGCAGCTCTCCAGTTCTTGCAGCAGCTCAGTCACCGCAAGTAACTGCTGGGACCCAGCCATTCCCAGTGCCACTTGTGCCAAAGCTGGATGTGAGTGACCTGATCCTGCTCACAGTCTGAACCAGGCCCTCAGCCATCAGGAGCACCCAGGAGAGGAAAATGCCAAAGGGAAGAGACCTTTGCCCCAGGGAGAGGGAATCCCAGGGATGCCTGGACACTCCATCCTTTCAGATGGACTGTTTGGCAAGAGAGGTGTCCTGCTGAGCTCAGGTTTGCTCAAAACCACAGCAGGAGCAATGAAAACAAGGGAAAAGTCCAGCCCCTGGCTGCTGTCTGGTGCCCAGTGGAGCATCCTCTGCAGCAGCTTCAGCCTCTTTCGGGGCTTTGTTTCCATGCCGGGATCCTGCCGTGAGGGATTTGCATGAAAGGGGCTGGGGAGATTAGGGAACTGTGGGCAGATGGAGCCATGGGAAGGGGTGGACAGAGGAGAAAGCTGCTTAAATTGACCTCTTTGAGCTAATCTCAGAGGCTGGCCACTGCATCCCCACATGGGATCAGTGCTGCGGTCAGAGCTCAGCATCTCCAGGGTCACTGAATCTCAGCACAACCACCTTGCCCTCTCCCCCTCACCCAAATACCTCCCATGCTCCCAGTTTTACGACCCATTCCCACTTTTCCCTTAGTTTAAACACCCCATCCAGTACAAGGGTCACAGGAGGTGGAGACCTTGTGAAGAGAGAGCTGCTGGTGAGATGGGCAACCTGTCACAGTAAGCTTTAGTCAAGCACCTAGTGTTATCAGTTAGTGCCAGGCCCTTGTTAGGACATGGAGGAACAAGGCATGTGGCTGCCATCCCCACGCTGGGGACATGCCACCACCTTACCTGGGGACCTGCCTTACCAGGCCTGGGAGGAGGAGGAGAAAGAGGATGAGGAGAAGGGCTCTCTGCAATTGTGTAGGCACACACCATAATCAGTGCTCCTGGTAGTAGAGGAGCTGTGGGCGCTGGTGCTGCCCAAGCATGCTCTCCTGCTGTGGAGTGCCATGGGAGCAGCTCCTTCACCTGGGGATTTACCACCTTGGCAGGCACCCTGTGTCCTGCCCCTCAGGCAGGCAGGGCTTTGCCAGGGATAATGCCTGGGATAAAGGCAGGGCCACACTCTCCTTTCCCCAACATGAGCCACATTGGTCCCCTGAGCCCAGCACTGCAGCCCCTGTGCTCCTGCTGGGTCCAACCAGTGCTAGGAGGGATGGTTGGTCCAAAATTCCTTCCAAAAACCCAACCCTTTTTATCTGACCTCATGCAGTTCTTCTGCTGGCAGTAAAGTCTGTTGATCCCAGAGGAGCACATCCTGGTACAAAGCAAAGTGGGTACCCAAAAGGTCTGGTGGAGGCTCAGAGCACTCAGGGACATGGGGAAGTGCAGGGTGCTGGATGTGGCTGAGCCCCAGGTGATGATGTATCCTATCCTGAGGACTCCTGTGTTCTGTCCTAGGATCTGGGAATGACCCAGGGAATAGGATGGTCAAGGTGCCAGTGGTCATCCCCAACTCCTGATTTCAGGGCAGCCCTCTCTCATCTGTGCCTGTTTCCCCGCACCCTGAACAGCAGCATCCATAGCAGCCACCTTGCCTGTCCCCAGTGTGATGCCAGGGCTGGAGAAGAGCTGGAGCAGGCCTGAGACTGCTTAGGAAGGGGCTGCTAATGGTGCAGCAGTCCCCATTATGTGGAGAGAAGTTTCCCAGCCCAAGCCAGAGGCCAGCACAGGCTGGAAAGGATCTGAGATGTGCTGACACAACGCTGAGTGTGTGAGGTGCCATCTCTGGCTGCAGCTGGACAGATGGAGCTGCCTGGAACTTCTTTTGCAACCCTGGTGTAGCTCCACAGCAGGAAGCATGAGGAGCACAGATGAGGCTGGGTACTTTTCCCAGAACTGTGAGCACCTCAGGCTGGGCTTCACTCTTTCAGAAGCCTCATTTCCTCAGACCAGGAGAGGAAGAGGTGAAAGAGGTGGAGAACAGGGAATTTGGGCCCCTTTTCTTTACGTGGTGCTTGCTTTCTCCCTGCACTTGGGCCTGGAACTCAGTGAAATGGGCTGTTGCATTTCCCAAACTGCTGGGATGAGCAAGATCCACTTCTGCCATGGATCATGGGAGGACGAGATGAGGTTTAACCCATGCATGTCACAAACTCCAGACGGAACTACCCAGCCTCCTGCCACCTACCTCCCTCCCAGTGCAGGAGACACCGCCAGTGGCTGCATCCTGGCAGAACACTAGCTCCACGATCAGGGCAGCTCTGGGCTGTTCCCCACCCATGGTGTGGCTTAGGTTGATATGGAGATGTTGGGGTGTTTCTGTTCCAGCTCAAAGCCCAAGCGCCAGGCAGTGCGGAGGAGCTGCGGTGCCTGCAGGTCATCAACCAGCAGCAGGAGGGCTCCAGCCTGGAGGAGCTCATCAGCAACCAGTCTTGCCTCAAGCTGGCCAACACCATCAAGGCCTATGTGGCCACTGTGAGTCTGGACCTGCCAGCTTTGGGGACCAGGGAAGGGTGGGAGCCAATGACTCAGCTTCCTCACCAGAGGAGTGGCAGAACGTGCTGGCAAGGATGGTTGCAGAGGGAGGTGGTGGAGTTCAGATGGACACCAGTGAGGAGCTGGTGGAGCCCAGAGACAGAAGGAGAGACAAAGTCATGGAGGCTTGGAAGTGAGAAGGGGTTCTGAAATGTGGGAAGCACCTGTCTCACCTTTAACTGTGGGTCTGTTTCTCTTCTCTGTTGGTCCAGGTGACAGAGAACATGATCCGCAGGAGCTCGGCAAAGGGTGAGTCCCTCCTGGCCCAGCACCAGGGGGAGCAGATGGGGCAAAGCATGGACAATCTCCTCGCTGGGGCTGGATTGCTGTCCACAGTGCTGTGAGAGCAGAGACGATCCCACTGGGAGGATAAAGGACATGTCATGGGGAATGGGATGGAGGGAGAGCCCCATATGTCTGTCCAGAGCCCAGGGAACCTGGGGCAGCACAGACTTGTTGGGTAATGATTGACTTGACGTTTCTACCCCAAAATAACCCTCCTTGATGGATCAGTGGGGCATTTCCCTGCTTGTTTAGGAAGGACCTGCTCTACTGGCATGGGGCTCAGTGTCCCCACACTCCCTGTCCTCTACAGCCTGCGTCTCTTTCCTCACAGAGGCCCAGAGGAGCTACTTCAACACCTCGGAGGGGCAGATTCCTCCCAAAACCAGTGGCAAACCCTCGGCACATCTCACCCTGCGCCCACAGAGCCTGGCCCAGGACGGTGAGCTCCAGAACCACACTGGGCACCAGCAGGTTCCAAGATGGGAACGGGGGAAAGATCTCACCCAAGGGGGACCAGGATGGGATGTGGGAGGTGTCTCTTGTCAGGTCCAAGGCCTCCTTCTCCACCCCTCCAAGCTGGATGACTGTGGAAGAGAGTTAGAGCCACCCCTTCCCTTCCTCCTGACCCCAATAGGTGCTCCCCAGATCATCTCACTGCCCTTGGTGGCTCTTCCTTCTCCCCAGGGAACTCCCGGCGCTTTGGAAACCTCTCTCAGTCATGCCGCCATGCCATCGCACGCTGGGAGGACAGCACCATCCACTCCCACCTGCAGAACATCACCTACCGGGACGGCCGCCTGCAGGTCAACCAGGCTGGCAAATACTACGTGTACTCCCAGATCTACTTCCGCTACCCCAGCGATGTGGCTGGCGCCCAGGGCTCTGTCCCGCAGCTGGTGCAGTGCATCAACTGGAAGACATCCTACAGCCAGCCCATCCTGCTGCTCAAAGGGGTGGGCACTAAGTGCTGGGCACCAGAGGCAGACTACGGGCTCCACGCGCTCTACCAGGGGGGTCTCTTTGAGCTGAAGGCCGGGGATGAGCTCTTTGTCTCCGTCTCCTCCTTGTCCATCAACTACAATGATGCAGCAGCCAGTTACTTTGGGGCTTTCCGGCTCGACCTGTGACAGCGGCCTTCTCCTCGCTCCTTCCTGCTGCTCCTGCCCAGCCATGGTCCTGCAGGGCCCTGAGGAAGCAGCAGCTGAACAGCCAGAGAGGAGGGGGCCTGGTGCAGCATCCTTTCCTGAGTGGTTGTCCCAAGGGAGGAGCTAGCAGAGGGCACAGAGGGGGCTGCCCACAGGGAGCTGCTGTGCTTGGTGCTGCCATCCAGCTGGGAGGAAGACCATGAGCCAGGAGACATGGACAAGGTGGGACATCCCCTCCCTGGCTCCCATCCAAGCAAACAGCTGGGTAGCACTAAACATGCTGCAGGAAAGACCCCAGGGGCATGTCTGCAACCACAAGACAAAGTGTCCCCATGGCAGGATGAGCCTCTATGTGTCTCTGCACATCTGGCAGAGGCAGCCCCAGATGTGCTGCCAGGCTGAAGGTGCTCGGGGACACGAGCCCATGGTATGAGCAGGTCTGGCACCCAGGGACAGCAGCAGGGACAGGGCAATTCCAGCATCAGCTTCTGGAGAGGTGTAAAGGAGTTTAGTTTGGGATCATCGGAAACATGGAGCGATGCCAGCAGCCAGTGTCAGGGGAGGTCAAAGAGCAGGATCATGAAGCTGGAGCAGTCACCAGCCCAGCCCAGCCCAAACAACCGCACGTGGCTGCATGGCCCCCTCCAGCCCAGGAACCTGCCATCACACCTCCCCTTTGCAGTCCCTGCTCCCAAGCAGTTTCCTTGTTCCTCAGGGTTCCTGGGCCTCCCTGGCAGTGATTAACCCGCAGGGTTTGATCTCATGGGTGAGCCTAGTCAGAGCAGCACAGGATACCAGAGGAATGATGGCAGCCCACCTCCCAGATGCAGGAGGTGGGATGAAGCAGGGCAGAGCATGGTCAAGCTCCCACAGATGCTGGGATGGACACAGGGTGTCCATCTGCAACTCCCTGTATACTCTATCGTGAGGATTGGTGGAGCGGATGGACAGGGCAGCAGCATGGGCTCTGCGCAGAGTGCAAACAACCCCCATGGCAGCGCAGCTGTGGGGACTCCCAGTGCTGCTTCAATAAAGCCTCTACTCCAGCGCTGGTCCTCACCTCTTGGCAGGGGCACTGCAGGTACCATCCCTGGGCTCTGAGCTGCCGTGATGCAAAGCACCCGATGGGAGGCCTGGGTTGGCTCCCGTGCTCAGCCGGCACCCGGCAGCCCCCCCCACCAGGGTCTTGGGCAGCCCCCCTGGCACCTGAGCAGCCCCTAGCTGCAGCCCAGCTTTATCTGCTCCCTCTTTCCTGACTCATGCCCCAGCCCAGCTGTGGGCTGCAAGAGGCAGAGGGGCAGCTTCCCCAGGCTCCTGTAGCATCCCACAGCCTCCCACTGCTTCCCACCTGTGCCAGTGTCAGCAGAGCCTGGGTGAAGCCAGAGCTGCTGGGAGTTGTAGTCCCAAGGAATGGCATCATGTGGTTCTCAGGAGCTCTGACTCAGGCACTGCAGATGGAGCCCAATGAGGGCTCCAGGCAATAACGGTGTCCTGCCTCATCGTGCATATGGAGCAATTCCAAGGGCTCCACTTTTGCCTCTCCTGATGGATGCCTGGGGCATTCCTGGGGAGACATGCTCCCACTTCCAACTGCTCCCACTTCCAAGACGGGTACCTTTATCTCCCCTGGGACCAGGGGCAGCTCCACAAGCCCCTCTCCCAGCAGCAGAATCTGATCCTGCTCTTCCTCCTCCCCTGCTCCTATCAACTTTCCAGGGCTCCATCCTGGGGGATCCTGCTGCTGTTCCTCTCAACACTTTGGAGTTGCAAAGCTCAGCCCAAGGCATGGCTGTTACCCATCTCCCCCTTGCCTGGCAGGGACTCCTCCTCGCTGCTGCTATACATCCCACAGCTTTCCAGCCCTGAGTCCCAGCTCTTTGCATCCTTGGCTGGGGCTGGGAACCAGTGCCAGCTCTCACATCCCCCCTCATCCACAGACACTGCCCATTGCTGCTCACCAGGCTCTGCCTCCTACTCCAGTGAGTACAAAAAGCTCCCCTAGGGACTTGGCCCCTGTGACCCTGCACACGTAGTCCTGGACCAGCCCCAAGCCCATGGGCAGTTTTGGCAACTCATCCCAAGCCTCCCAGTCAGAGAGCACCAGGAGCACCAGCAAAAGGGGGGCAGGCCTGCTTCCCCACTCCAGGCAGGCCTGCAAACCCTTCCAAAACCATCTCTGAAATGCTCCCTTACTCTTCCACCTCTCATTTCTCCTGCTTTCTCAACCACCTTGGTGACCAACAACAGGAACCGGGCTTCCCAGCCTCAAACCAGCACTGAGCTCATCCCAGCTCCCGCATCCTAATCCCTTTGGCAGCTCAGGATTGAGCTGCCACACGTGGGGCTGCAAGGCACAGAGCAGGAGGTTCCGAGCCGCCCTTTGGCCTGGGGCTGCAGCAGCCCCGTCCCGGTGGAGCCGGCGGCGCTGAGGTGCCGCAGCGCTGCGGGAGCCGCGGCTGCCGAGCCCGGTGCCGGCTCCGCTTTCCTGGAAAGGGAGAGGACGCTGTGGGCGGATGCTCCCGGGGAGGACTGAGCTCCAGGAGCACCGGGACCAAGGGCAGGGAGCGCCACGTGGCACCGGCAGGGGCAAAGGGAGTGGACGAGGGGAAGCAGCCGGGCCCCAGCCTCCAGGGTGCTCCCGAAGTCTCAGCTCCGCCCCTTTTCCGCTTCTGCTGCTCCAGGCTCCTCCCAGCGTGGGCTGGACCGGGCCTGCGGGCCCCTTGAGAAGGCTCCAACAGGGCCCTGAAGGCATGAACAGAAGGGAAAGGCAAAAGCTCGCCAGGGCAAACCCAGCCCCTGGTCGGGGGCTCTCCAGCTGTGGGGCCCTGGCAAAGGGAGGTTCTAGAGGCACAGCCTGCTCCAGGAGAGTCACAGGGCCCTGGGTTCCCCATCTCTGCTGGCAGAGCTCCCTCACGCTTCCCAAGCTGAACAAGGAAGAAACTAAACAAGAAGCTGGGAAGAGCAGATCAAGACCAGGAATTCAGTGCACGTTTGACTTGTGCTGAACTGGAAAACAACTTTCAGTTTCACAAACTGTTTTGAAACTTAACAAACAGCAGCAGGAGCTGTTGGAGCCACAGCCCGTGCAGTCAGGCACATCCCACCCAGCACCTCTGGCTTCATTCCCACTACACTGATGCTCCAGCGCCTGGTGAGGCTGCCTCAGCCCTCGCTTGTACCACAGCGGGTCCTGGCTTCTCTGACCTTAATGCAAAGTCTTGAAGACTGGACACCACCAACCCAATGGCCACATGTGCAGCATCCTTAGAAATGAGCAGTAACTGGGAGAACAGCCTGGCTTGTGCCCTTCTCTCCAAGCCAAGAGCTTGCTGACACAGCATCACCCAAAGGTTTTCTTTCAGGCACAGGCAGGCTCTAGTCAGGCTACTCACCAGAAGACCTTGTTACTCATGAAATGTCCGTGCCTCAGTTTCCCCACTTGTACAAGATGCCCGTGGATGTTAGTCATTGTCAGTGGCCCAGGACCCACTGGTCAGATCCTGCTGTAGGAGCCTGCGGCAGCAGCAATCAACACAGAACATGCCTGCCACCATGACATGAATAAGCAGAGCTTCCCGAACCACACAGCCACCCGCAGGCCAGGACTTCAAGCTGCTCACTGGTGTGGATTTTACACCAAAAAGCCTGTGTGTATATAACCATAGAATCACAGAGCGGTTTGGGTTGAAGGGGCCTTAAGTCCCATCCAGTTCCAACCCCCTGTCACGGGCAGGGACACCTTCCACTAGACCGGGTTGCTCCAAGCCCCTGTGTCCAACCTGGCCTTGAACACTGCCAGGGATGGGGCAGCCACAGCTCCTCTGGGCACCCTGTGCCAGCGCCTCAGCACTCTCACAGGAAAGAGCTTCTGCCTAAGAGCTCATCTCAGCCTCCCCTCTGGCAGGTTAAAGCCATTCCCTTCACATATGGGGGTGTCCACTTACAAAGCTACTCCCATAGCACGAAAGCAGTTTGCTTTTCCTGTGCCAAGCTTAAAACTACATGGAAGAGAAACTACCTGGAAGCAAAAGCTGCTCTTCTCCCTGCCTGGTGACAGTGCAGAAACCTCCCTGCCCTTTCCTCATGCTTTGAAATACCAAGGGGTGAGGGGAATGCTGCAGCGACATTTTCACATTGACCTTATTCCTTATGGCTTCATCACGTTAATTCGATCCAGACACATGAAGCTTCCTTGTAGTCGCTGCTAAAGGACTGCCTTACCTTCGCTGCCCCGAGGTTCTGCTTTCTGTTTGGCAAAGACCAATGCCAAGGGCGTTCCCAGCAGTGACTGCACTGCCCTTTGTCTCACTGCAAGGTCTGCGGCTCAGATGTGGTCTCCCCCCTCCTGTTGCTGTTAACCAGTTCATCACTGCATCCAAGCCTTCCGTTCCCCTTCAAACAACATGTCATTTCACTTTCAAGTCTCAAGCCCAGAACACATTCACTGTGGGAACGAGGAAGTCCACATGGAAAATAGGTCAGCACCCCAGGAAATCACTTCTTGAGACATTGTAAATACAGAGCACAAAGAAACCCAGCCCAGGGCTCTGCCCCTCTGCCTGCCCAGGGGCACCTTGGGGCATCCCCCAAGTGAACGGAACCTGAGAAGGAGGAAAACAAAGGAGAAAGCCCCTTTCTTTCAGCAGGAGAGATTCAAGCAGCTGTGGGAGTCAGGATGCTCCTTAAACCAAGGGGATAATATCAATGCTCCCACAGCAGGAGTGAGCAGAAACCTCAGTGCAGCCACAGGCAGAAGGCCAGCTCAGCCATCTCATCCCACCCATGCCATTCCCTGGACTCGTACTGCTTGCAGAGCCTTCCCACAGGCTGCAGCCCCACAGAGACTTGTGCCAAGGTCCCACTGAGGCCCCTCAGAAAAAATGCTGCCTTAAAGGTGGTTTCTTTCCCCTCCAGTGAATCACCTTTTGATGCTCAGAGCCCTCAGGGCTGCTGGAGCAGGAAGATTGAATCAAGGAAAAGCCAAAGTTACGATTTTGTGTGATGTATGGGTTTTATTTCAGCGCTGGATGCAGGGGGGATCTCTCCTCCTAACGTGCATGCTGAGGGAAATACAGTTGATTTCTTTATAGGGCCTATACATACATATTCATTGGAATGTTGCGATATGTAAATTTGCTCCCGCTTCATATGCTAATTGATTTGACAAGTCCTTCCCGCATGCGCATTGCCTCCTGGTGGTCTTGGGCAGGGGTCTTGGGATGAAGTAAGAGTCTTCCTCAGCCACCTTTGTCCCAGATTTTAGAGTTGAACTCTTCACCTCTTGTGCTCCAGATGTCTTTGCCCATGCTCGTCAAAAGCTTAACTGTTTCCCGGAATGTAACTTCCTTATCAGTGACCATTCAGGGTTAACAGACATCCTCTATCTTGTCGAACATTCAGGGCTAACAAATGGTACTAGTAGTTAACAAGCTTGCTTCTTCCTCTTATCAATTCCTCCCTTTTCATTATCCTAAGCAAATTCTTTTGCTTATGGATATTTGTTTTGATATTTTCTTTGTATGACCATGATGCTATTTACAGTTTTTATTGCTATGGATTTGGTACAGGATATAACACATCTAATAACCAATAATCCTACAATAAGTATTAACAGTATTACAATTCCCTGCTTAACTAGTTCTCTTAACCATCCCGATAATCCTAAACCCCCCAATCCTGTGTCCAACGGGCTTAACCATTCTTGCAATTTTTCCATATTTTGGTTGAGCTGTCTAATTTTATAATGAATTGAGATTTATCAGTGAGATTAAAACAACACATTCCTTCAAACTCCTCGCATCCATGGCAATGGGCAAGCAACAAAAATCAATTGTGGCGCGATTTTGTAGTGTAGCTTTTCTTAAACTATCAGCTTCTCTGGCCAAATCATACAAAACTTTGGAAGTTGTGTTAATTTGTTTTCCTGTCCAGCAAGCTAAGTTTTTAAGCATTTCTGCATGACACGCTATAGCATATAATGGTGCGAACACACTGGAAAGAATTGTAGTAGTAGTCCCCCATAAAACGACTTTATCGGAACAATTTCCACTCAAACTATGTAATTCTCATTTTAAACGATGACTTTCCCCCTTTTTCTGGAAAGCTTGAGATAACTGCTGTTTTGTAGGAGTTATCAAAATCAACTTTCCAATATAACAAGGTCCGCCAAAAGGTCTCTGGGGAATGCCTGGCCA
>JANRGW010042264.1:0-10946 GCA_024733675.1 Psilopsiagon aymara
CCTTTCCTTTCCTTTCCTTTCCTTTCCTTTCCTTTCCTTTCCTTTCCTTTCCTTTCCTTTCCTTTCCTTTCCTTGCCCTTCCCCTTTCCCTTTCCCTTTCCTCCCTTTCCCTTTCCCTTTCCCACCCTGCCCTGCCCTTAATGAGAAGCTATCGCTTAGGGCACAGCACAGTAGGCCACATGTCATTGACTGAACAGTCCTGACTATTTTGTGGCTGTGCTTTAGGATCTGCCATAACCCTGTTTGGCTCTTCAGGCACTGTGGAAAGAAAACTTAAAAAGTAGTGCTCTCTTCCAGAAGTAGGACCTTATAGGTCAAGGTCAAGGATGTTTTTCCCAAGCTGCCTCGGAAGGTTAACCAACATTGTTCTGCACAGAAAGTTGTTCCTCTAAAGAAGAGAGCTGGCCTGTCCCTGAAATCTGCGTCCATATGATGACAAAATGCCATTGAAACATAACATCTTTGGGGACAAGAAAACTTTGCTCATATCCTCCAAATCCCACAGAAGTGTACAAATTATTGCACCCTTTGAAAAGAAGTGTACCCTACACAGCCATCTTTCTTTTCTCTATACACACATTTCTAAGCTATCATGGACATTACTAGGAAATTTAAGAGCAATCTTTCTTGGTTCAATCTGGTTCTATTGGTAGAGATGGAAAAATGGTCACTGAAAAAAGATATACAGGAGAAAAATCAGGAAAAACAGTGCCTACTGAAGTGAAGCAGCAGCAGTTAACTTACAGTTAAGGCTACTGCAATAAAAGAGAGAGCAAGAGCAACCAAAGATTGCTAAGATCTCTGGAAAAAGCAGAGATGTCAGCCATGCAAAGCCATATTTAGTTTTGAATAGACTTTCTTTATTTTTGGTGGCTGTTTGCTTGTCTCCCAACTTACTTCACATTCCTTGTTACCACCACAACCTTAGCTGGACAAGTAATAGTGCGGCCACTTCCACACCTGAAAACACCTTACACTTACGTAGTCTATTAAGTTTGAAAGTGTCTTGTGTAAACTGTTACTTTATGAACTAATTCACACAGGATAGCACTTAGGCACTAGCAGTGTATGTCTCTCCAAAGACACAGGGAAAAAGATTATAAAAAGCTCTTTTTTTTTTTTTTTTTTTTTTTTTTATGTTTGGTTTCTTTTGTGTGGTTTTTGTTGTTTTTTTTTTTTTTTTTCCTTGTTTGTTTGGGTTTTGGGGGGGGCTTTTTGTTTGTTTTTTTTTAAGAATAAACAGAACAAAAAAGGGAAAAAAAAAAAAAAAAGACTGCGTCCTGTCTACCTGCCTATATGAAAAATTTTATTATGCTTCTTGAAATATGAACAAAATAAACTCACTGATAGTAAGTGATGGTGCGATTCAAACACAGGTAGATCTATTCATAAGAAGGGAGGAAATAATCACATGAACCCTACAGAAAATCACATAAGTTCAAAAGAAAAATATTTTGGTTAAACCAGCAAAGTGGAATTGAGGTTCAAGATATTTTACAAACAATTAAAATATGACCTTGATCCTCAGTGGTGCTCAGACACACATCTTCCACTGGCAGTCCAAATTACTATGTGGTAGCTTTATTAGAAAAACAACACTGCTCACAGATTACCAAACATGTATCTCTGAATACCTTTTAGAATTAGCTTTTATGCTTGAGTAAACTATGCAATAGTTGACTTTATAAGAAATATAAAGCTATGCCCCAAAACTGCTGAACCTTTTAAATTCTACCAGCCAATACACTAAAAGCAGCACACTCTATGACGATTGCAGTCTGTACCTTCCTTACAAAGAAGAATCAACTTCTGTAAGCAAAATAATTGGGGAGTGCAGAAATATCTGTGCAATTGCAAAAATAAATTTATTTTGTCTCAAGGATCTAATCCTGGCAACAGTCATACACAGGAGCAGTTTTGTACCAGTCTGAGCAGAGACAACACATAAATTTACTACAGCAAAAATTCCTGCGCAAGTGTTTCCAGGATCAGTTCCCAACTGTAAAAAGAAAACAGGTTAAGAGCTCAGGCAAAGCTGTTTTCCACATCTATACTTTACATTTGAATAAAATTACATAAAAATTATATTACAATTACACTAAAATTACATAAAATACATAATTTAATACATGAGGAAATTGAAAGAATTGTTTGGTTCCCCCCCCATCAGCTATCAAAAAAAGCAATTTGAAATTAAATAAAAAGGGACATATTATCTGAACTGTAGGTACTGTGAAAACTGTGCAGTGAAAATGAAAATACTAGTTTGTGCTGCAGCCATAAATTACTGAACTAATTCTCTAGTAGCAGGCATAACTGAATCATTCAAAGGAGTAATTAGCAATCACACATAATGAGTACTGCTACTATTTCTTGTCATACTGTATTTAGCTTCTGTGCAGCCTAGAGGAACTGAATTATTTCTTACCCTTCTCGGAGGGCATTACTGCTATATTGAGTGCATCAGCCCATATTATTACTCCCAGTAGCTTAATTCTTCACTGGACTGCACATGTCTGATTTCTCCTGTCAAAGTTTTGCCTGAGCTCCTGGGTCCTTCTAAGGAGGTATCATCTTCACAGTTTCTCCCTTGGCCTTAGCATAAATGCAAACTTCAACATAATCAAATTACATGGCTTTTTTACTATTTCGATTGCATTCCTCTCCATGAACATATACTGCATCTTTCAGACAGTTCCTGTTTTCTACAGAACTTGGGCATCATATACAGTGAAAAATGAAGGACTTGCATAAAACCGTGGATCTAGAGACCATACAGGAGAGTGAGACTGTTGATGTTGACTTTTCAGATTAGAAGGTGCAAATCCACATATGGTGTTGATCAAAGGTAGCTTGGAGAAAATTCATTTTTATTCCAGTGAGTTCAACACCCACACTTCACAACAAGGAAGTAAAACTACAAAAAAACAGCAAGTGTTGCTACCATTTGGAAAAATATATAGCTCAGAGAATCCAGATTCCTCAGTTAATAGACTCTTTGAGGCCCGTTCTAACTTCACCTTAACAAAAGTTTTTTTTCAGCCAGACAATGTCTTATTGCTATAAGCTTCAGTTTACTGATGGCATCTTATTGTACATGCACATACTCAAGAATATATATATGTCACGGATTTTAGTAGAACATCTCTTTATGAATGCCAGATTCAGCTGAAATTCTTGCATTTTTACAGCATAGTTCAAGGACCATCTAGTATTATGCTCTCTGTTTAAAAACATGTTAACAAGAAAGAATTAGTAAATGATTGGTGTAAGGCAGATGTCCAGAAACAAGTTTCAGATGAATCAAAAATTAAATTTGTGACTTCACTTGTACGAATTCTCCTCACTGGAAATTTTTTTGGAATTTGTGCAGCCATGAAAGTCAAGCCCTTATTCTCACTGCAATTTCATTTTTATGCAATCATTCCATGGAATGATTTATAGCATTCTTCTTTGATGTCAAGTGGTCACTTTGAAAGCTAATATTCTTTCAGGAAATATGAAGCTCCCTGTTTTCTGTTTTCTTTGTCTCCTCACTTCATCCTGCCTTCTCTTCTTTTTATGAAAAGCAGAATTCGGGCATTTTGATTCAAAATGCACATCACACAGATGGGTTAAAGTTTTTCCACTTTGATCTCCTAAAAAACTCTCAAAACTCTTGATCAAAAGCTTCCTATTATCTGAGTTCTGCAAACATTGGCTGTTTCCCTAGCAAGGCTGGCCTTGAGGAAATGGAGGTAGAGTGTTAACATTCACTAGCTGCATTCAGATTTCCTCTTTCTTGGCAGTTGATGGTTCCTCATTATCAGCTCTTCTATATCTCTGGCAACTGATGTGTTTCTACTATTTAAAATCTACATGTGTTCACATTCAGTGAGTATGAAGATTTATTCAGTCCATATCTTCCTTTACTGTACATGTTTTCTATTAAAATTATTTTCATTTTGATCAAATGATCCTAGATTTTGCACTTGACAGCTACATCATAACACACTGCTAATCAATAGCTAATTTCCCTCATTTGAACTTATTTATTTAAAACATCAGTCCTGACTGCACTAAAAAGAAACACAATTTAAAACTGGACAAATAGTATCCATAAAAAAACCCCAAAATGGTGTTATATACACACTTATTTACAAGACGTCTACATACAAACACATACCAACCAAAATCTACCCAAGTTAACAAAGTTTGTATGCTTTAACCTCTTGCAGAAGCAAGTTAATACAGAAATATTCTAGAATGTGGAGATACATATGAGTTCTAGTTCTATTACTCTGGTTTCACCAGAACTGTGTGAGGATTGACCAGCACCTCTCTACACAGTCTGGCCCTGCTGGCACGATACTCTCCCTTAATTGTTCTGTTGCCTATGGCCTCTCTTAATTCTGGAAAGAAAGAAATTATGATGGGTTATTGCACTCTGGATGCATTTTTGTATAAAGTAGCTAGAGAGCACATAAATGAAAATACATGTTTGTTCTTAAATACTGTTCCTAAGTGTGAACTTCATTTTATACACTATCATTTAAAGTACAGCTGTAACCTTTATTCAACCATCAAATCGAACTTTGAGATTCATTAAGATCAATGAACAAGATAAATACCTCTTCCTGCCTGTTTCCACAATGCTAGTAGTTGTGCTTCCAACCTGACATGGAACTGGGCAAAATTCCATGCTGGAACCACAGGTTCTCTTACCCCTATTCTATGCCACCGCAATGACAGCAAAATACCACTGTGTCAAAACTAGGTGTCTTGATTGCTGAAGTTATAATCTGATCAGTCATTAAATATTATTCCAATCACTGACCACACAGGTCTGTTGGTAAGAATTTTATCATATTTTTCCATCCATTTAATTATTTTTTACATAACTATATAAACCTCAGGTGATCAGGTACTCAAAACAAACCTGATCTTTTTGGGTGTTTCGATATCCAAGAGCTTTGGGTACATGAAAACTGTAATTTGATTGCTTTAAGAACAACATACCATAATTTGGAAGTGTAATTCCTCGTACACAAAGTTCCAACTGAGTTTTAAATCTTTGGGTGGGAGAAAAAAAAAAAACCAAAGCAGAACTGATATCTTTTCAGATTCATCTAGTTCTGTCCTATTGCTTTCTGGGAAAGAAAACCATATTCTTTTTGAAGGGGATGGAAATGTTTTGGAGATAGAGTTCTTGAGTTATCCTATACTGAGTCTTGAAGCATGCATTATACACATTTACAGGAAAAGGTTGTTATGGAACACAGGTCAGATAAAAGGACCACAAATTTACACTCTGAGTTTAAAATAACTGACAGAAAACAATGTTAATTTGGAAAAGTTAACTTGAATATCTTGATGGCAGATTTTAGGACACATATTCTGAGTTACTGTAGAAATATTTTCTAAATGCCACCAGGTTTTATTCTTTGTCTAAAACTGGTACATGTCACATATGGTTTATCTCCCAGCACAGCAAAATAATGAAAGGAACAACATAAGGCACTTTTAGAAGCACACTTTTAAAAAGTATCTGAATTCCTAAGGTCCATCCTGGACTAAACTGAACTACATGATTGCAGCTGAAAGCAGAATTCCTCCTACGTTTTAAATATGTAGTTGTAGTGACAAATACTTGAGGCAAAAATTCTGCCCTCAGGTACACTACAGCAGCTGGAGTCCAGTACGTGTTTCAAAAACAGACTTTGCCCTTAAGAAGTAAAATAAAGGACAGTCTCATAACCTTCAAGGGGGTCACACCCTCTTGTTTAGCATAACACCAAGGAGCCATGGTAAGAAAGCTGAGAGAACAGCAGCTGCATCTAGGAGATTAGAATCCAGCTTGTTAAAGTAAAATATTTTTAAGATAAATATATAGTGCATGTAACATAAAATTCAACAAAAGGTTTTCTCCAGTTCTTCAGATAAAGCTGATAAATTTCCTTTCCTATGCTGGAGGTAAATAGAACTTCTTTTATCCATTTTGCACTGCTTATACTTTCTGAGATAGTAAAAAAATATTATAAGTCACATTTTCAGCTATGAAATATATTAACTTTTGAATCTATAGCAATTAACCATTGCTCTTAATGCTAATTTTACTTTGAAAATATGCAAGTGGCATAAAATACGGGGTTTTTTTTCCACAATGTTTTGTTTTGGAATAGTTTAAGGAGGCTGTTCTCCTGAAGTTGTCTAGAAATTACCACCAATCCACCAAACTTTCATATTCTCAGCATCAGAATACAGTATTTGTTATGAAAAATCTCTGAATTTTCTAACTTGGTGTTCCTTCCAGTGCTCTAAAAATGCCCTCTTCTAGTCTGGTTTTAAAATCTTAATACATTGAAATCATCTACTGCATTTAGAAATGAAGATTCACACATATTCCATATAAAATCTCATTTGATTTGATTTCAAGTCCTGCTTAAACAAAATACACCAATTTACTTGCTATTTATATTTTAATCTTCAGAAAGAAACAGAAAAGCTTGTATGAAGACTTCAGTTATCATTTTATGCTAAACACTACATTTACTTTACAAGATGTCTACACCTAACTCTGAACTCAATTATTGTTATTATTCCAAACATGGTGATGGCAGCATTGCTTCAAATATTGACATCTACTTTCTCAAGTTCAGCATTTGAACTTGAGCAACTACCTTTCAAAAGCTGCAATGTATCTATTTTCTAATGACAACAGGCAGAAGTATCAGACACTTCAGGAAAGCCCACTCGCTATTCTTTGAAATGTTGTGGTTTTTTTTTTTTTTCAACACCATTTCCTGTTTCAAAATACTTCAAAGAAAACGTCTTTGTGTACCTGCTCCATTTCAAAATAGCCAATCACAGTAAAAAGAGACACAGGTGCTTTAACGCCTTAGATTAAAGTCTGATTAGCATCTGATTTCACATCTTTTTTTTTAGGTTTTAGAAAATAAATACTTTATAGGTATTTTTACTAAATACAAAGCAAAGATGCAGAAACAAAATTAGTAAGGCTTCTAAATATACATAATTATTCTATAGTTGTTCAGTAGAACCTCAGATGCCCACTGTTCTAGTAAAAACATAAGCAAAATGATACTGTAAAACCTAGACAGTAGTAATGTTTGTTTTGATGGGGTTTTTGTTGTGGGTTTGTTTTTGTTTGGTTGGTTGGTTGTTTTGTCTTATTTTTCACTTGTTTGGGGCTTTTTTTAGTATATTCCATAGAAGAAAAGACAGAATTGCAGTTAAAGTAGAGCACGTGCCCCAAAACTGAGAACTGTTCACAGTTAACTTTATTAGTTTATAAAATTTGTTATTATGATCAGGACAAGAACTATCATGCTTTTTGTGCTAGGGATTTTTGACAAAAACCTATTTCAAATGGTTAGGCAAAACCAGAAAAATATTCACAGAAACGCCATTGAATAGCTTTGACCTACTGATGTATTTGACATTCAGCACTCTACTGCATTTCAGTGGCCACCTGTCTTGATGTGATCTATGGCTTCCCTGTTTAGGTTTAGCACAAACTCATCAGAAATTTGCAACATCAACACACCACTGTACAATTTCTTCCCATATCTCTGCTTTTCTTTTACAATAAAAGCCCTCCACAGAGGGTCAAAGCTTGCACAAGCAAGCTGTTTTCAGAGAAGTTAGCTTGGCATAAATCAAGGAAGCAGTCTCCAAGAGAGTAAGGCTTGATAGCAGAGATAGCAGTCTCATATCCAGTATAACATGTCTACCATGGGCAAACATCATGGTGTTAAAGCTTTTGGAGACAAGTTTTATAATGGCTGTCTGTAGCACTGAGTGCTGACAAGAAAAAAAAACCTGAAAAACAAAAGGAAGAAAAATCCAAATATTTTCCTAAGTAATTAAAGTAAAAAACCAACAGCAGGCAATTATACTTTATTAATGGAGCTAGACTATCCTAAAACACTAGACAACTTCTCTCTTGGAAAGATATATTGCAAGATCACTTCTGACAAGGGGAAAAGTGTTCAGATATCTTCCCCAAAGGAAAAAAGCATTTGTATACAACTTGAACTACCTAAAGTTCTGAAAATGATGGACTGTACTTGACTTACCTTAGAATCCTGTCTACAGTGGACATTTCAATGTTCATAACAATAGCCCCTAGATGAGATTTTTAAAAGACTATCTAAAGAGTAGCTATTGCTAGAACTTAGGCTTAATATTGCAGAATGTTCAAATACCAGATTCAACAAGCTAAGAAAGATGCTTCATTACAAAGTCCCGGCCATTGCATTTGGTAGCTGTGGAATAAAACAATATGGATGAAAAATCAACTGATACATCAGTGTGGGTTTGGTTTATAAATGAGTGAAAGTAAAAGCTTCATATTTCTACGACCCTTAATTAGACAATTGGGAATTGATATGCATGAGAGATAGATACACTTGCAAGACGGCATTTTGCATTCCATCCCCACATATACAAACAAATGTGTATGCAAAGAAACTTAATACTGCAGCATTCTACAGAACTACATTGAAGTTTCTGGGGGTTTTGGTTTGTTTGTATGGTTGGTTTGTTGGGTTTGGGGTTTTTTTTAATAGCTAACTCTATGATATATAAGGGAAGTTTCAAAGGAGTAGATAACATGGCTAAGGTTGAAAATCAACTGAAGAATTGTTCTCCAAAAAAAATTAACTGCTTTTGTTTTCCATCTCTAATCAAATCACTACAGTTTAATTGAAATAAATGGAAAAATAGAAAGAGGAGGAATATTTGTAAAAATTAATATACTAACCAAGATTCTCAGAAGTTTGCCATTCAGTAATATGCAAATCACAGGATATTGTATACACACAGTTTATTGGAAAATTATGACATTTGAATTATTGAAATTTTCCTCCCTTCATGAACCATTGACAGTCACAGGTTTTTTAAACAAAAATCTTGCTGATGTTTTTATAACTCATGGCTGAAAGGAAACATCTACAAGTTGAAAGCCTGAAAAAGTAGCAGTTCAGTGTTTCACAATTTGAGAAACCCTAATATTTTTTATGTTGAAGTCCAGAAAAAATGCAGTTTTGCCTCATACTAATTAATTTTTTCTAGTCTTATGTTAAGCAGAACATACACATCAGTCATGAAGGTGAATATGCATGTCTGACTGCTGTTTGGGATGACCTACAGAGGGTTTTTTTTTTCTCCCTGTTTGGTTTTATTCATAACTGTGCACAAAATATGCAGAAGATTCACCTTTCCCCACCTAGCATTTCTAGTCATATGTTAAAACAAGCATAAAGCCTTATGGCAGTAGATAATGTTCAGTTTACAAACTGTTGCTAATTCTATTTACTGAGAGAATTTATCTGTTACTTTGAACAGAAAAATCCCACCAGGTTATATTTCTGATGCATGCTTCATGTGGCGTTTAAATTACAGGTTTCCTCCAGAACTACAGTAGCAGAAGTTTAGCAATCTAAAGTCCAAGGGGTAGTTTGGAATTGAATAAAAGTTATACCTATGTTTTAAACACTCAATGAGCTTATGAGAACATAGATTAGTTAAGAAACACCATATGCCAACTACAAAGCAGTTAACAAAGAAGGCCACTGTTATTATTATTAATAGTAGTATTTTGAAATCATGCAGTAGAAAAACATGTAGGTCAGTATCACATAGCAGAAACTAACACAATCTTAGAAGTTGGCCTCTTTACAAAGGGGACAATTCTGAAATTACATACTGCAGACATCACTGTAGTCACAGCTGAAAGGCATATGTGGATTTTTCCACTCAGAGTAAGTGCAACACTTTCAGAAGTGCAAAACAAGTACTTTGAGAAGGGTAAGATGACACTCATTTAATACTTCCAGAATCACAAAGTAAGCAGGGATGAGTAAATATTACAGGATAAGTTTTAAGTCTGTTAGCTTTTTGACTGTTCTAACAGTGATCACTACTCCCAAGTTACTTATGGACTTAGAATAGATGCAGTCTTCCAGAAACAAGTCAGCGGGTTAAATTTACCATTAAATAACAGACTAAGAATGCACAAATAGTTCATTGCATTATTTCAGCTGACTTTCTTTTGCTTCCTTTTACACAAAGACAGCTCCTCCCCTCAGCCCACCACCAACAGAAGATATGACAAATCCTTAGAACTGTAAAAATCAGCAGTTTCCCAACCTCATATACCTATTGTATACCTATTAGTTTACATAACTAGAATTCATTTGTAAAAATAGAGAAGCTTGCTTTTCGAGAAAACTTGTTTTGTAGCTATTCGTGATATACACTGTCAGCTACCCACCCAACCCAGAAGGTACCTGTGAGGACTGCAGAAAAGTTGTTCTATTTTCTATGGGATTAATGCCAAGTATATGACCTAATGCCCACTAGTAGATAGACTGACTCTCCATTGTCTTCCCCTTCTCAGCTGCAGATACTTATTATTAATCACAGAATATCAAAATAATATGTTATTTTTATACATTAACATTTACTTCCTAATTTAAACTTTTTTGATCATAACACAGATGGATTTTTTTTTTTTTTTTAAGGATTATTTAGTGAGTGTGAGGGACCAGCTGAGTAAAACATTAAAATGAGAATTCCTACAGTATTATTGGCAGTAGGCCCTAAATCTTTATAATGAAAATAATAGAAACTATGAAGTAATGTCTGAAAGCTTTGTTCCCTTGAGATCAACACAAAGGACTAAGCTGAGATGGAAAATGAATATTCAATTAAGAACCAAGCGTCGACATCTTAACAGCTGAAACTAATTATTAGGAATTTTTTGCTATGGATTATTAGGAGGTGATCCTGCCCCTATACTCTGCTCTTGTGAGACCTCTCTTGGAGTATTGTGTGCAGTTCTGGTGTCCTCAACATAAAAAGGATATGGAACTGTTGAAACAAGTCCAGAGGAGGGCCACAAGGATGATCAGGGGACTGGAGCACCTCCTGTATGAAGATAG
>JANRGW010042266.1:0-32288 GCA_024733675.1 Psilopsiagon aymara
CTCGGCAGCAGTCGGAGACTCAGTCTGCCATAGCAGAGGGCTGCTACATGGCTGAACTCTGTGGTGCTACTGAGGAGCTGATTCCTGATGCAATTAATTCTGTGGAGAGGAGTGCACGAGGTGAGCCCTGGGCCAAGCGAGGGTGTGTCAGGCAGCAGGGAACCAGTGCGTTTTGAGCATCTTTTCCCAAGGAAGAAGCCTCTGCAGTGGAAATACAGTTTGTGTCTTAAGTGGCAGACAAAACCCTGAGCATGAACAACATAACAGGCCAATGTATTTCTCTCCTTCCTCCCTCCCACGATGTTATGGGCACAATGGCATCAGGGGGTGTAGAAAAGCTATTGGTGGCTGATAGAACTATCACAGAGACATTTAGGTTGGAAAAGATCTTTAAGATCATCAAGTCCTGTCACTTGTTATTTGGGAGCAGAGCCCAGCCCCCTCCTGGCTCCATCCTCCCATCAGGCAGTTGTAGAGAGCAATAAGGTCACCCCCAGAGGCTTCTTTCCTCCAGACTGAACCCCCCAGGTCCCTCAGCCATTCTCCATCACCCTCTGCTTCAGGCCTTGCACCAGCTCCATTGCCCTTCTCTAGCTCTGCTCCAGCACCTCAATATCTCTCTTGCAGCAAGGGGTCCAGGACTGAACACAGGATTCAAGGTGCTTGGGAGCATCCCAGAACCTCTGGGGCAAACCCCAAAGGTCCGGGCTCAGTTCTTAATCAGGTGTTTCAAACAGCTCATAAGTTAGCATTGAAGGCCCTCGATAGAGCACCAGTGGCACAGGTGCTTAAAGGAGAAACCTCCCACAAGATTCCGTGGTCTCAGTTTGAACTGGTCCTTGCTCGATTTTAAGCCATGTCCTGCCCAACCTCAGCTGTCGTTTTTCCTCTCAGACAGCTCCTTTCCAGATCTGTTCTCAATGAGTAGGTAAAGATACTGAAGGCTTTGCTTTATATGCCTACACATGCACACACAATTAAATGCATATCTGCACCTTGTTGCCTGTCACTTATCAAGTACATCTCATCACCTCCCATCTGTACACAAAACTGTGCTTACAGCTACTAATTACACCTTCTTCTAATTTAATAGGAGGTTTGCTTCAACCTCCTATTCCTGGAATTCTCCAATTCCCAGGCCCTCAGTGAAGCATCCAAGAATCAGCCGTGGTTGAGCATTAGCAGACAGTGGGGACATTTCAGTTGCGTAGGCTGTATGTTCTGAGGTCCTCAGAAACATTTGGCAGGGTTCAGAGAGAGAACAAATAATGAGAGGCCTAAACCAGTCAAATTTGGAACAAAACCGGTTTTTCCAGGTGAGATGGCTGTTGGGGGCTGAGGGTGGTGTGCTGTGGGTTGTTATTTCTTATCCCACGCATTATTACCCATCATTTTAGACATCTAGACCATTGAAGTCGCACTGACAGCTCTAACACCACAATGGCAGCTTCAGCAGGAACCTCTGGGGATATTTCATAACAACACATAGCTTCTCTGTAAACACTATAAATACATTCTTCACATGAGAAATCGGCTCGAAGGAAACCTCTCGACTCCATGTTTCCTGGCTTAGATGTTAAGCCGTGGGGACAAACTGATTTCACTGGCATGTGCTGCCACCTAATGATACAGGAACCAGCTCTCTTCACAAAGAGAATCGGAACTGCACCAAAAAAGGTGCAGCTGCAGAAAGGACTCCCGAATGCAACCGCCTCCAGAAGTGGGTGCCAGATGCATATGAAGAGCTCGGAAAAGCTGATGAGAGACCCGGCCGCTGCTCGCCTGCTGCCGGCAGCAGCAGCGCAGGGGCTTTGCCGTACAAAGCCACCGGTTCATCGGCTTTAGGCCGGTTCTGCCAAAAGATGTCCCCACTGCCCTACAGAAACGCTGTTAGAAGGCGCGTTCCGAAAGCCCCAGCAGCCAAGGAGGCTGCGGTTACCTACACGGAGCCCTGCACACGCCGGGAAAGGAAAGCTTCCCCAGGGATCCACATCACTGTAGCCCAGCAGAGACTGCAAAGGGCCCAAGGTGTTTACTCTTATTTCAGAAGTTTCAGCTGGGGAAACTCAACTTTTAAGTCAGATTCCATTATTTTACCCCTTAATTCCAGCTTAACAGGGAGAAATAGCATTTCTGTTTCAGGTAAGTGCATGTCAATGAAGAAAAGCAGCTGCTGCAAGAATTGAGCATTCCATTAAGCAAAGAGCACTATGTTCACTGGCTTCCAGTATTCCTCAGACACTTCCATTAGTCCATGAAGTAACCACAGCAGCTGCTATTGCAGTAACTCATCCAGAGGTATAACTGAAACTTACTGCCCCTAATGCTGCATCCTCACTCCATCCTGTCTGCCTATTATTTCCCAACACACAGCTAACAGCACAGCTTCTGGCACAGAACTGACTTTTACAGCATTTGATATTTTCATACAAAACTCCAAAACTCCATAAAGACACAGGTAATTTATCTCCTTCAGCTGCATAGATAAAGCATGCATTGACTTATAACAGGACCGCACCAGAACCCATGCTACAGTTCCCAATGAGAACATTCACTGAAAAAATGCTTTAACGCCAAATAATTTTAAACAAACTGGCTTGAATGACCTAAATAAGGAGGATTTTTAACTAATAACAGCACTACAATACATGAAGCAGCCTCACAACTTAAGCTGGCCATGGGTTAGTCTGTATCCTGCAGCAACTTTGCCACCTCCAATCATTACACACAAAGGCCTCCAACACAATCCAGAAATACATGAAACCCACAAATTCCAGAAGTTACTGTGCTGGAAACCTGGCTCAGACAAAACTCCATCATCCACCCCACACTTCACAATCCCTACCTGCTGCACGCTTGAGGCAGGTAGCAGAGGTCACTACAGTCAGGAGAGAATGCCAGGAGAGAGCTAACAACCATCCATGACAAGATTCCCTCAATGCTTCCTTCCACCTTCTTCACAAACCCAGCTTCTCTCTGATTTCACTTATATCATGTCATATCACATCACAGCACTTTCCTTCCCCACCCATGCTCACCATGTGCTGTCACTTACTTTTAATGAATCCAACTAACTAATAGCCTCCATCACCCCCTAGCAGAGCCTGTGTAGTAAATTGGGGTGAGGAGGAAGTGCAGGTGTGCAGGAGGGGAGGGAAATGTGGTACCTACACAAGCAGTAAGCCCTAAAGCTTGGGGAGAGTTCCGTGCCACGAGAACACAACAAGATTGCCATGAAGGCTGAGCCAAAAGCTTGACAAAAAAAGCAGAGACTCTTAAACATAACCTGGGCTAGTTTTCTGGAAAGAATACACAAAAATAAGCTAAGTAACCGTCACTTGCAGTATCTTGTGTTTTCATCCCTGCAGACAGCACAGATTAGTTGTCCTTTGCTTCTCTTAGTAGCCTGTTCTTCTCTTAATTTCTGCTTATGACTAGCTTCTCTGGGCACCCTGTGCCAGTGCCTCAGCACCCTCACAGGGAAGAGCTTCTGCCCAAGAGCTCATCTCAATCCCCCTCTGGCAGTTAAAGCCATTCCCCTTGTCCTGTCCCTCCATCCCTTGTCCAAAGCCCCTCTCCAGGTTTCCTGCAGCCCCTTCAGGCACTGGAGCTGCTCTAAGGTTTCCCCTTCAAGAGCCTTCTCTTCCCCAGGCTGAGCCAGCCCCGCTCTCTCAGCCTGGCTCCAGAGCAGAGCTGCTCCAGCACTTGTAGCATCTCTGTGGCCTCCTCTTTGTGACCAATTCACCTGTGTATGCTATGATAAATAAGCTCATGTTTTAATTTAAGCAAAAAGAGATCAGCCAGAATTCTTGGTGTTTGTCATGAGATGTTTTACTATAACATTAAAGAGAAGCGGCTCTGCCTCTTCTATAGTGCCGTAGTAAGTGCCAGGAGTGGGTAGTGGAGTTGGCTGATGGACCGTATGAACAGCAATCTGATAGAAATAGAAAGTATACACTGATATTTTGTCACTAGCCATTTATAGCATGGAACTCTTGGCTATCCTTAGCTTCTCTTGTTTAGCTGGAATACCTCAGTAAAGAGTAAGGACTCTTGTTTTAAAAGCCATGGACCTCATCAGGATGGAGAAGGACCCTCTCCATCAGCTGACAGTAGCATCTTGTGAGAAACGGGGGCCTGGCTGAGGCTTCTTCCAGCATGTGTTTAGTGGCGTAAGAAGCAATTGCTGGGAAGATGTTTCTCAGAGAGCAGAGATTAACAGATGAAGGAACTGATCCTTTAAAAACTGCAGTATGTAAGGAAAGGGGTGTGCAGCTCTTCCCGGTCAGCACACCACAGCCAGGCATGGGGCGGGCAGGGGGACGAGGGGGTGGCAGGGCTGACTCTTCCATGGAAACGTGGATTTGTATAAACTAACAGTGACATGAAGTTGTGAGATTGGAAACTTTCATTTGTTTCAGCCCCACATATACTCATAGAAGTTGAGAATCTTCTCTTGTTTCTAGGTTCCCCATTTAAAGCCACATGTCTGCCCTAACAGGGTACTTGTGAGTATTTAATCTGTCAGATGAGGGTCATGCAAAATGCATGAACTAAAATACACAGACTGGGGTTTGCCCATTTCCTTTAATCTTTGAAGATAAGTAAGTAGATGAAATCTTGTGTCCTTCAAAACAGAATCTTTCTTGATGTAAAACGTCACATAAACCTTAGTGGTTGTTCATTTTTATTGTACTATTTGTAATAATACTGCAGATAGTTCAGAAAAGGGCAATGCTGCTTCTAACTGCATAAAAAAGGTCATGAGATAGTTGGGGTTTGCATTTTCCCCTTCATAGTGCTCCACAAACCCCAGAGAGATGCCGATGCTATTAGGAAATGTCTCCTCCCACCCCTCCCCACAAAAGAAAGAGAGTGTTAAACAAGGCAGATAGATATTAAATGGACACATTTACAAGCACAGCACATTAGTAATACTGTGTAATACTTTAGACCACGCCAAACCATATGTATGTGTATAAAGCTACAGGTGAGATGGTTCATAGCAGCAGAAGAGGAAGCATGTTCCATACAAAGCACATAGTTCCTGGGGAGTTCCTTGGATGAGCACAGCAGTTCACAGTACGTTGATAAACTGACATGCACAAGCCCCAGCAGTGTGTGTAGAGCCAAAGGGCAATGTTGACCTGTCTGGGACCTTGATTTTGTGCCTGATGGATGGCCAGGAGTAGTGTGGGTTCCACCTCCAGGCACGCTGTATTGCAGAGTCATGACGTGAGTCCCGACGACTGAGGGTAACTTCACTGAGATCACGGCCCAGTGTAACCTGGCAGTGCGTCTACATCCACACAGCCTTCACTGGTAAGAAAACATGTTGACATTTCTGTGGGAGGGAACATAACCCATCCCAAGGTCCATGGGTGGCTTTGGGTCCTCAGTACTGCAACACAGGTGGGTGGAGACAGAGACCAGAAAGGGACACTGGGTCAGAAATACTTACAACTTCTTAGGGCTTCCAAAACTGTCAATTTCTAGGGTTTGGAGCAGGCACTGAGTCAATGTCTACATGTAGCTTTCAGTTGCTTCGTTGTATAAAACTCAATCTATGGTTTCAATTCTGGGAGCGTTTCTCTTCCCGCAGTCCCATTTTCCAGTGGGACTCTGGTAACCCCAGTTGCGGATCCCCAGCTGAAGGCTCCCTCTGAGAGAGGCCAGCAGTCCCAGGTGACAGTTCGGTACCTTCACAAAGGCAGGCTCCTTCAAAGTGTCCTTTCCAAAACACCCCCAAGGATGGAGCATGCCAAGGTGAGCAGGACTTAGAACATTTCAACTTGAATCCTGGTAGAGAAGTTCGGTCTGAGACTTCCACCTTAGCACACAACAAATACAGAGAAGATAAAATAAAATTAGATAGATCGATGAGTTTTAATGATGTGATTTGAGACAAAGTGATTCTATGAAAGTGCTTTTTTAAGACATAAAATCTCAGAGAAGTGCTGACCACATGTATACAGTCCTGGGCAATCCTGGGTCATCCTTAGTGACTTGTAGTGAAGCAGTTTCCTCTGCCAGAGGCCGGCAGCCACTTCTCTTCCTAATAATTCCAGCTGATAGTAGCTGAGCTTTGCTGGTTTGGAACTGCAGAGAGGACAGCAGACTGCATGTCATTTCTTCGGGGTTCGGCTGTTACTTTTCTCTCCCCAGCAGGCACTGTGCAGGGCAGTACAATGCTCCTCACAGGTTCTCACACAGCCATTAAATGAAAAAGCACGAGGAAAAGAGGTTTTCCAGAATGAATAACAGTGTTTGGAGTATAGGCAGGGAAAAATAACCAACCCAAGAGACAGAGATTTTGACACTGGGACTAGCATGTGCATACCTCATGGTAACCACCATCCATCAGCTACATTCAAATACAACATCGTTTTAAATCAGTTCATACAAGTGATAGAATAAAATAACCTGATACCACAAACCTAATACTGCTCTCCCTTCCAAACAGAGGTCACAACATCCCTGTCTTCATTCCTTCATCTGTATCATAGATAAATTACCCCTGGAATCCTTGTAGAGATTAAGGACCAGATTTCAGCAGCCTTCCACCAATTAAGCTCTTATCCTGACCTGGTGCAAGCCTCATTACCATGTGGGGTAGAATAATCAGTGCCTAATCTGAGAGGATCTAGAAAGTACCTTGAAGATGAGAAAAGCTGTGTAGCACTGCACACTTGGTTTCATTTGAGGGGAATGAGCAGATATCCAGCAGTCAGACTGGCAATCCACAGATAAAGAGTAACAAAGGCTCCAAACCTGCTCTTTCTGTTTACCTCAGCAAATCTCCACATATATCTCCTCTCGTACAAGCATAGACAGACACATTTCACTTCAGGGGACAGGAAGAGTCAGTCAAAATGAAGTCCTGGTACCCAGACACAAAGGCAAATGCAAAGTTTCAGAGGTCTCCTGGAGCAGCACACATCATCCCAGAGACCTTACAAGAGCAGCAAAATTCGTATCTCTTAAGAAATATTCTATCCAATCTCCAGAAATAACAGTGACTCAGAAGTGGGCCCATTCCAGCACAGTTTTAGACCTGCTGAAGCACATGGAGGGCGGAGGGAATGTGGGAAGAGCAGCTGAGGTGGTGCTTCCTATTGGCTTCCCAACGCTCACCCTGGAAGCAGAGCTGTAGCAGTTGCAAATGTGCCTTCCCAGCCTGGGGCACAGCAGCTGAACCCACACAGCCCAACACCCATGCACTGGAGGGGCTCCCTCTGGCTCCCATGGATGCAGCTTTCCTCCAGACAGCAATATCAACACCAGCTACAAGTCATCCTGCACCCCCTCATGGTTTGTTCCTGTATAAACCCAAGGACGTCCTGTCCACTTTATATACATACATGAACAGTGGAAATGGTCTGGAAAGCTCAAAGGTTAAAATGCACAGTTCTATACAATATTACACCTGCCAGAAATCAACGTAAAAAAGTTGTACAGCACATGATACAGTCCCTCTAGCTGCCAAAAAACATTAACGGCAATCACCATATTACAAGAAGTCATCACTAACATACTGAGAACTATTTCTTTTTCTTTTACATCATTATTACTTATATAGTCATTTAAAAAAATCATTTTTAAACAAGTATACAGTTTTCACTTTATAATTAACTGGTTAATAAAATTCTGTGCAAAACAAGCCAGCCTCTAGAATTAAGTGAATTTATTTATCCATTTATTTATACAAAAAAAAAAAACCAACTCAAAAAAAGAGAGTTCTTTCAGAAATGGGTCTCCTTTTCTGTAATGGTTGAAATGGCTCCATCTCCTTTCAGTTTGGCATCGCAGTCATTTATTGCTGCAATGTAGGCTCCTGCTCCAAGCTTCCCTCTCATTTTCAGATCTGAGCTGGGTGTAATCAGCTTCCTGAATTTCTAGGAAATTGGAGAAGATGGGAATCATTATTTTTGCCTTGATGACAGACATATATCTCTTAAACAGACTGACTGTAAACCCCCTTTCTTGTGTATTTCCACTTCTCATTTCCCTGCTCCAGGTACATCCAGAAAGCTGCATGCCTCCCAATTCTTTGCAGATCACACCAGACCAAATGCTGGAGAATGAAGGTGAAGAAAAGTCAAGTGAATTTTCATGCTGATTGAGACCAACATCTCCTGCCATAAAGAAGCTCAGCTCCATGCTCTGGGTAAGGCCTGATCTGTGGGTGCATTATGTTTCTCAGGGAATAGTCAAAGGATATACACTGAAAAAATAAATGAGAGACCACCAAAGTGTATTAAGCTACAGCAAAGAACAAAAAGATGTGTGTTCATCTGAGAACGTTCTCTTTTCTAGCAATGTTGCTGCTCTCAGCTCGAGGAGCAGAGGTGCTGTAGGAAGTTGACTTACTGAGAAGCTCTCAATTGTGATTAAAACCCCCTCCCGTGTTCGTGTATGGAAAAGAGAACAACTTGTCTGCAGTGCTTCAGAATAAGTGCACTTCAAACAAAGTCTATTCACTTGCAGAGACAGGGAAAGGTTGATGCATTATGGAAATCATGTTAAGATTTGTGCAAAACTTCCTTTTTTGACATGCTAAGACAATTATATTGCAAACAATGACTTTTGTGGTTATATACCCATTGCAAAGGTTTCCTAGCTACTCTCCAGGCCGTATTTAATAGGCTTAATGGTGTCATTTCAACATGGACTGTCATGTTGAATGCCTTTTCCATTCAGGAATGCAGTAGCTATTGCAACGAGAGGTACTTGGATACATTTAGATGTCACACCCTTCAGCTCTGACTGGAGGATAATCTTGGTACTTTGGGCACACACACTGGGATAGACCTTTCCTAAGTGCCAGGCAAATTAAGGAGGCCCAGGCACCGCCCCCCCACCCCACCCCCCAGAACTTCCTACAGTCTTATTCATCCTATTGGCATGGTCCTAGAGAATATCAGGAAGACTGAGAAAACACAAAAGGGGCTGAATAAAGGCCCTTCCATACGTGTGTTGAGGTAGGAGGAGGCAACACAGGGTTACCTACTTCCACTACCTAGTATGTAAGGGGCTCCAGACGACAGAACTAGGCTTTTCTGCAATATGAGAAGTTCCAAATGGGTGAATAAGGTCTATATACTTGTTTCTTCCATTATAGTCATCTGCACTGTCCTTCTTTGAAGAAAAGGTCATATATTTAATAATCTTAACCTCAGCCTGGACCTGAGCTAACCTGATATCAAATGTTAGTAAATAGCACTGAATTTTTGTTTCTGCCTGTATTTCTCACATATATAACTGTAATCTGGAAAACTGTATACAAGACATACGTGAGGTTTGCAACCCAGCTCCTGGGGGAAAATCCTGCCAGCACAAACATTAGCTACCAGAGCCCTGAAAGAAGACAGCTGACCAGAATGAATGGCTGGTGTAACCTTCTTGAGGGATTTAGCTGGTGTTACAGACATTTTAAGCTACAAACTGAGCAGGAACTGAGCCCCTTAAAGCCATAGTATTGTTTAGTTTGCCACAGATTGTACATTCAGAAGAAAACAGAGAAAATTCATATCCCTCTTTCTCCCAGTGACTGAGAGGCCTAACCTGAGTTGCCACTAGAAACCACATGTGGGATTTCCTCTTTGATTAAACTATGCTTAGTCTCTTGAGGTGAGGACTCACACTCCATTCCTGTTTCTTCTTTTGGTATTATTAATCTGAAAATATATCTTACCTCTATGAAAGTGCCTTCTGTCTTCCACAGCTTAATGCAGATCCACAGGGGGATACAGATCATGGAAGAGAGTGCCATCATCCACCCTATGCCGTAGCCCCAGTCAGGGTATATATAGATATTGTTGTATTTCAGAGGCTTGTATTTCACCAGAAAAAAGATGAAGATTCCCTGAAATAAGCAGAAGAATGTATTAGTGGTATTATTTGACAAAACACTGCCTGTAGAACAAGAAAATGATTGAATGTTTAGGCAAGGCCAGTCTCCCTAAAGATGGCAAGAAGAGGCAAGTTCTTCAGTCAGAGAAACAAACCAACCAGCAGTGTCTGCTTTTATGTACAGCTTAAATAACATGTCTCAGTAGCTTCCACAGAAATGAACAATCTTTCAAGTTTAAATCCTATTTACCTCTCAATGACAATTAAACCTGCACTTTGATAGCAAACAGTACCTGGGCAGGAAAGCTTAAGTTTTGCTCCCATAAACCAGCAGTGATTAAGTAACACAAGCTGTGTTCTCTCTAACCTGTCACGATGATAAAGGAAAGCCAACATTTTCCGAGTTGCCCTAATCTGCTGTCTGTGTTTGCAGTTCTGCAGGCCATCTCTTTCATCCTCACAGAAGCTTAAATATTGCTGTCTAAATCCGGCAGGTGTCTTATCAAGCAGTCTGGACCATTTAAGTTTATGAAATATAGAAAAGCTACTGTGGACTTTCTCCAAAGTGATGAAAAGGTTGCACGAGAGCAAGAGGTACTGAGTTCATTTATGAGTTGGTGAAAAGGAGTCAGACAGGTACCCAAGTTTGCAAATGAGCTGGCAGAGCTCAAGGGAACCCCACAGGTGCCCCAGCATCTGTGGGTTTGCAGCCGCTATCATTTATGTGTTGGACAATTGGAAGGTTTTAGCATCTAATCCTCAAGCACTTCTGGATCAAATGTATGTGCAAACTGGTCATGCTCTTTGTGTACTTCTGACCCTGTTGTGTAGCCACAGCAGACCACCAGAGTTGGCACCAGCACTGCTGCCTTGTGGTAAGGCAAATTCATTCCCCTTCTTCACGCATATCAGATGTGCTTTTGGTCACTACTTTTTGCTAGAAGAAAGAAACTGTCCTGTCTGAAAAAATCTCTACTTACCCAAAGAGAGAGAGGGAAGTAGGCTGGAACAGCCAGGAAACCATCACGAGTCTGGAGGCGCTTCAGTTATGTGGGGTAGACACATGGTGTAGTAGAGATGCAGTGATGCAGTGAAAAAAAGCCTCCATTGTACTGGCAAATCTTCATGTAGGGCCCTGTTTGTTCCTATTATTGTGTATCCTAGGAGTTCCCTCAACTCACACGTTTAACAGATCCTATGGGGTGTTTTTTACCTAGGACATAAGCTACGAATCAGGAAACGTTTTTCCTGAACTAGCAGCAGCAGCAGCAAAATTCTGGCAGTAGGCACAGAAAATCCCCTTTGTGTTTAACCAAGTTCTTTGGATGCTCTGTACTTACTGCACAAATCCCGGGAGTTAGAACCATCCAGCACCATTTGATCAGTGACAGTGGTCGGTACCCAATCATGTCTTCAATGTTCTCATAAAAGCGATTGCTGCCTACCCCAGAAACAAATGAAAAGCAGATGTAGAATGGATGTGGAAGAGGTTGCATTGGTCAATATTCAAAACATACAGAGAACAACGGAGCTTCTGACAGAGCAGCAAGGACTGCTCTGTCTTTCCCTGAGGCTGTGTCTTTCCCTGACACGCGTATCTCTGTCATCTGCTCCATACTTGCTACAGAGATTGCTGCCCACATCTGGATCTGACCATTGTGAGCAAAGAAGTGGCTTCTGGGCACTAATAGCCTGAGCGAAGGCAGTTAAAGTGCATCTGTATGCTACAAGCTTGTGTATGAATCCCTCAATAGCTGGGTCTGAACTGGGTCTGAAGATCATACTGATAGTCTTGGATGTGCAAAAACTGTTGGAGCACGTAACCGTGATGGTGGTTTGCTCTTGGCTTTGCTGACAGAGAAGCAGCAAGAGGTAGGGACACTACGATGTCCCTACCTGTGGTAATGAGGCAGGAACTCCATCTCCCCTGGGTATACCTGTGACTGTCAGCAGTGGAAGGGAACGTGCCCCAAGGAAAGTGCAGCTCAGTCCTGACAAGGATTAAGGAGAAAATAAAGTAGTGAATCTATTTCACTATCTCTGTTATTTAGAGGGGGGGAAAAAGGCATTACTGACTTATGGCAGGGCATGGGAATGTGGAGAGCTTCATTCCATAGGTATACAAGGCTCACACATTGCTTTAAAACAAATAGAAACCTTCTATAAAACCTGAAACCACAGCAGTTTTCAGCAACTCACCGTAAACCCAGCCTATGCAGACACACTCAAATATGGCAACGAAGAGAAGGCACATGCCACTAGCTGCATAAGAGTCAAATAACTGAAAGACGTACATCCCACCCTGGAAGACAAAACCAGATAAAGGAATAAAGCTGTTGTGTTGGCACCAGTAGGACCATTTCGTAGCAAATATGGCTTTAATTACATAGTCCATCTATTGGTCCCCTAGCAATCTTCCTACTAAAGTTGGTTCCTTCCTAAACAAAGTACATTAATTTCTCAGTGATTTCTTACTGTGAAAGATTTTTGCTTCCATAGCACTAAAGATTATTCCCTTGACTGGCAGTAGACATTTGCTTTAAGACAGTAAATGCTGGAGTGGAGAGGACATCTGACTTGATTCCAAGATGCTCTCCCACCTCCCTGCCTTTTTTCAACTTCATTTGTTAACACATCAAGCTGTAGACATCTACAGGCGCTTTTGAACTCCAGCTCACTGCACATGAAGAAGCAGTGTCCTGGTTTTGTGTCTGTGCTATCCATATGTAAAGGAATTAGTTAAAATATGGGGAAAGGAGGCAAAATCTGTAGCTACTAGAATCACTTTCCAGTGCACAGGAACTGTAAAATGAGTAAATCAACCTATGAAGTTTGGGTGTAGCTCACAGCCTTTAAGCCACACTACTGAGTCATTATTTGACACAGCCCCTAAAAAAACCCCAAGAATCACCCTGACTTCAGCAAGTCTTTAAAACATGCTTTCCTAACAAGTTCAAAGTTGTTCACCAAATGGCTTTACAAGAGCAGCCTCTGCACTCCCAGAAAGGAGAGCAAGCCCAAGCTTTGTCCTGCACCAGCACAACATCCCTGCACCATGCACACTGCACTGTCAACATCCTGCCATCCTCTGCAACCAGCAGTGCCACGATACCAACCAGCAGACACAGGGTAGCCCTTGGCCATTAAAGTGGCCAGGACAAACATTCAGTTTAGGAAACTGTTTTCTCTTCCTCACCTCCTGATACAGGGAGGCTCTAATGGTCCAGCAAGCAACATGGGCAGAGGGGAGTGGGGATTCTGCCCCTCTCTCTTGAGGCCTCAAGGGGAAAACTGCAGATACAAGTCATTCTGTAAAGCAAGCACTTAACTCCTACCAAGTACCAAAGGGTCCCAGAGTCCTCCCTCAGCCTGGGTACCACATACAAAAGTAGCAGAGGTGCTGTACCATGAACTGCTGGATGGGCTGACACCCTCAGAATTTCTAGCTGAGAGCATCCCAAAGCAAACCCCCTGCTTTGGAAAAAAAGATTTATTTCCTTTATTTTGCTTTTCTGTCACTGTAGCTGAAGCAGTTGCTGCTAAGAGATTGGCTACATTGACTGATCTGGCCTGGTGACATACAAATCATAGAAGTCTTAGTTTCCTCTTCTCACTGTACTCCATCTGCTTGACTGATCTATTAATCCAAATAGGTCTGCCCATAGTAAGCAAGCAGAATCCATAGTCAGTAGAGCTGCCTGGTGCAAAGCAGATGGAATTCCCTTGGCTACGTACATTGGATGGAAATATTTCCTAAGCCCGACTGAAGAGCTGAGGATACATTCCACATTTCAGCTGTTCCACAGTAGTTAAGAGTAGTTGAGAGCAGTGTCTTAAGTATTTTGCAGTCACATTCCTGACAGTGAAATGTGTATATGGCAAACGTTCTTGCATTTCACCTGTTATGATAATAAACAGAAGCCCATTTCCTTTTCTCTGCAGCAGTACAGCAAAGCACATCTTACCTCAGTTAACATTATTAGGCCGATGAAGTAGGATACAATGGAAAGGCCAAGAATCAACAGTTCTCTTCGGTAGCCTCTTCGGAAGATTTTTGGGTACATATCTACAACAGCTGTCACCAGGCTTTCAACACACACGAACTACAGCAAATGATAGGAAAGTACAACTGAAACAACAATCTGGGACTTGGATTTGCTACAAAACCACTTCAAATATCCTTCTATGTTCCCATCACAGAGACTGAATGATCCCGGAGGACATTCTGTAAGCAGCAGCTCAAACTGAGAGGAACACCATTTCAGAATTAAAAAGACCAAAGCTATAGATTTCCAGTCCACCACCAAATTCATCTTCCACTAATGTTATCCCAGAACACATCTGCCCTGCAGCAGAGTTATTGCATTAATTAAATCTTTCAAATGTGCCTTGAATGGGACTTAAGTACTGTACAGACCATCCACTGGACTGCAGCAGAACTGTGCTCTAAGCACTCTGCACTTCTGACACTCACAGGAGTGAGCCGCAGTGCTGTGCACCTTCAAACACTGCTACAGGAGCTGGGGGGGGTTTGGAGGAGTTCTCTCCATTTTACAGAAGAGAGAAGCTCCACAAAGCTAAGAAGTGCCCAAGCCAAGCATGGCTACTGAGGGAGGGGAGGAACGTTCTTACTAACTTTGACACTCAGCAGAGAGCAAGAGGCTTGAGCTCTGACTCAGGGCTCTGGAGGAGCTTTCTAAAACAGGCACCCAAATAAATGGCCAGAGGTAGCCAGGGTAAAGCCTGCTTCACTGCAGCAGCCAGGAGCAGAATCTGGGAAATGCCCATTTTAAAAGACTTTCAAAAGAATTGTTTGATCAGGAAAAAGAGTAGTTACAAAAACGTTCAGTTTAATGTCATGCAAAACACGTAGTGAAGGTATATACTTAAGAATATACTTATTCTATAGTATATGGTCATACACTTTCTGCTCCAAGTCATGCTGGGAGCTGAGCTGCGTGCTAAAGCTGCCCCCTTATTCATCAAACAGCTTTAATAATTTTGATGGTCACATAGGAAGAACAAATTCAATGCCGCCACTTTGCTGCAGAATATGGCTAAACATTCCTTGTTAGGGTACCTTAAAGTATAAATACACCCTAGAAACTTACACTATCGCTGATACTCAGTTTCAAAATTCATTACAAAGTGCTTTAAAAATGGGGAAAAAAAAGGCACACTGGTATTTAGTGATCTGTGAATTTTAATCACCCATACTTAAGTTCAAGCTGATGGCTGTGTTCATAATGAAAGCTGATTCAGTGAATCAGGCTGAATCAATGTCATAGGAAATCATAAAATAATCTGCATCACATAAGATTTAAAAGATTTAAAATAAGGAACTTGAATGACGGTTTTATGCACGGGATTAAGTTAGGGTTCATTCTTTCATCAGATGAGATGCTGTTTCCATCGTGGATGCTGCCGTACATGTGCTAGGGGATCTGACAAAATATTTAAACAGCATTTGTTTCATACCTGACTATCTAATCCAAGGAATATGAGCATCATAAAGAACAGAGTTGCCCACAGAGGAGAAAGAGGCATCATGGTGACAGCTTTAGGGTAAGCAATGAATGCAAGTCCTGGTCCTGAAAAGGAAGAAAGGAAATAGTTTACACTTGTGTACTGGGTCTGGCTGAGATGGAGTTAACTTCCTGCTCAGCAGCCTGTGGAGCGCTGTGGTGAGGATCTGTGGGTAGAACAGCACTGCCAACAGCAGCCTTAGGGCTGTCACAGCACCCTTTATTAACCTCTCTTTATCTGGCAGATGAGAGAAGCTGAATACAATATTGAACAACTTGACAAACTCCACATCTCCAATAGTCTAAATATTAGGTGATAAGGCTAATCAGTAATGAGCACTTGCTTGGCACATCAACTCAGCCTACATCCTGTCCGAATGTTTGAAGGTCAAGAGGAGTACCTCTGCAGTCCTGCTGCAGTAACTTCAGTGAAGACCTGTCAGCACACTCCAGCTGTTGCATTGAACAGTATTTACAAGCTCCTATAATTTCCAGAGTTGCTGCAGTCTTTTAACCTTTCTCTATATAGTTTCTGTAACAGTACAAAGCCAGTTGTCTTGAGGGCTTTAGGAAAGAGAAGTATTTTCCATTAGAGCACCAGTGAAGCTCTGCTTCACTTTTCCTGCTAACCTTGACTAACTTCATGAGAGCCATTTCTTCTCTCAACAATTCAGCATTATACTGCTTTCCTTTCTGGTGGTCCTCCTTTTTGTTCTGCTCAGTTTTAAGTGATGCTCAAAGATGTGACATCCACAAAGGATTAACTTCCATTGGATGCCTAAATCCAAGGGATGGTAATGAACATTAGGTGGTTCATTAAAAGCCTTTGTGCCTTTCTGGACTCAAAACAAGAACTTTTATACTTAATCAACCAGAGTGTCTCAATGTATGTCCCTGGGAGAAAAAAAATATTGACATTAGGAGCTGGCATTAGCCATCTGACTATTGGAGATCTGTGTTTGGATACACATTAAGCAAGACTTTGTGGCACGGAGCCGGTGTTCTGACAACAACCTCTGGGCATTTTTTAACAGCTCTGAAAACTGCCTTTGGAACTTACCTGATTCTGCAACTTCTGCAATGGGCACACCTTGCTCGTAAGCCATAAATCCAAGAACTGAAAAGATAGCAAAACCAGCAACAAAGCTTGTGCCACTGTTCAAGCAGCAGAGCATGATGCAGTCTCTGAAAATATAAATAAGAAACAATTGTACAGTTGATCGCCAGAGCCTGGCTTGCTTCCATCTACTGAGCTGTAGGACTTAGAGCACCTCATGCTGCAGGCCATGAAGTTGCTCATTAAGACAAAGCTCCCAACTAACATTATCAGTCAAGCATAACTATTTGCAGGAAGAAACCATCACTATACCCTTGTGTGTTTTAACTGGTTGAATTACAAACCTGTTCTATTCACTGCTGCTCTTCGATAGAAGCTTTAAAAACATGTAAAAATGCTGTAAGAATGGCATTAAAAATAATTTCTCAATGGTAGTTGCATTAATGCATTCCAGAGGATATGAACTCATTTATGAACTATATAAAGTCGGTATTAATTTGTTTCCTGGAAAAAAAAACCCACCCTATAGTCTAACCTTAGCTAATTCTGTTCTAGTTACAGTATAATGGCAATATCTATTCATACAAAATACAACTCCGATTTGTTTTGCAGACTTTTTGTAAGAAGCTGTTGAAACAGAAGCCACCAAACATAGTCCAAGAAGTATGCACACGCCTAAAAATGTGCCTAACAAATGGGCAAAGACTGTGCAGGACACTGATCTCTCACACTTGTGTATCTTACACATCAAAAATGCAGTTACAAAGCCAAGGTGAAGAAATATTTCTTTCCCAGGCTGGAAAGGTCACAGTAGTAAATCACTGTGAAAAAAGGGAAAATGTTCTTGCAGCAAGGTGTGATCTTTCCCCAGAGCCCAGTGAAATATCCTTGTTCATCCTGCTTTCAGACAGCACTTGAGGCGTGACTGCAATGAGCTGGGAATGATTTATCCTGACACTCAGCCTTTTAGGAGTGTTTGCTGCGAGAGCTGTGTACTTGAGAAAGTAGTAATTTAACCTACATGCCTGAAAGTACATTAGGATGCCAAACGAAGCAATATCCAAACTGAAACACAAGGCAAGCCTGGAGTTCTGTTAAGCCTATACCTTGGTCTGCTTTATTTGCATCCTAAATCTGAAGCAAATTTTTGTGCAAGTTGTCTATGAGAAGCTAACAGCTTCTGAATCCACATCTTTAGTGTCAAGTCCTTTCTTTGTCATAGATTGGCAGTGACAGTAAGAGGCAGGTCATACTCTGGAAGTCTTGGCACACATTCCAGCAAAACCCTTGCAGTCTGTGTAATCTTTAATCCTTTGAGGGAGGGTGGGGAGAGCTCCTGCTTCAGAGGGATGGATCTGGCTGCTCACTGGTTGTGCGATGCCTCCCATTCGGAACAGTGTGTTTTCTGCAGGTATGATTAACTTCAGGTAATTCCCAGGCTCCAGATGCAGCCCCCAAAGGAAGATTTTTCTTTTTATCAGGTGAAGGCTGTGGCACTTCATATTCCTCCAAAATGATGTTTTGCCAATCACCTGAATAATTCAAGACGTGCATCCCTTATCCTGTCCCTGCCCAGCAGGTGGGATACTGCTGAAAACTTATTCTCCCTTCCTTAAGGAGCTTCTTAGAAGAGCCCACAGAGCCCTTTCAACCCCCTGGTTACTTCCGTACCCTCATGGATCCCCTCAAGACCAAATCCCTTTACTCTTCTCCTCTTGATAAAGGCCACACCTTCGTTTCTAAACAGTTTTGTCCATTTGTTGGCAGTCTGAGGAACGACTCCTTTGTCCTCTGCACCCCAGTGGCAACCTGTTGTACTTAGGGCTCACATACAGGACTTGTCCCACCACAGTGCCAGGCTCCAGGACACAGGAGTGGTGCTAGAATGAGACCAACCGGTGTTTCCCCTGGGGGGGAGCTGCACAACGTGCTGCAGGGAGCTGGATCCACTCAGCAAATCCAGAGCCACACGAAGCAGGAACAGTAAGATTGTCCTCTCCTGTCTGCTGAGGCTGTCTGACTCTACTTACACCACTTCAGGCAGTAGAACATTTGGAATTTGGGCTGTCAGAGCCAAGCAAAGTGCAATTTAAGTTGCTGCTAAGTTACTTTGTATGTTTAGATGGCAAAGTACCTGCCACTGGGTAGCTTTGCAGACGTTCAGCTGGCGGATGCATTTGTGTCTCTGGTTTCCAGTATCCCAGTTCCTTCTCTGTTTGGAGGCTCCTGCTGTTTGCTGTGTCTCTGACAGAAGAGCAAATTATTGCCAAGATACTGAAAGAAGTTGTTTCCTAAAACTGTCTCCTGAACTGCCCAGGTATGTAATTTAGAATGTACGTACTTACACTGGGGGGGGATTAGGGCTCTATTTGGGGTTCTTTCACTTTTGGATTGCAACTGTTCCTTTATAGAAAAATGAAATTTTAATTCTCTGTCTGGAGGTCATAATGGACTCAGCATAATCAAACTGTCATTTACTGCCTTCTTCTGGAAGCTGTTGAACAGTAGGAAAACTGATTCCATAGCTACTGATGACAGAAGCGAAAAAGTAGTGCTCCTGTTTGTGCCGTTGCCGGTAAAATGGAATGGGGATTCTGTGTCACCTCCTTTTGACATTGGTTCAGGAAACATCAAAATCTGTTGAAGTCATTAGCAATTTCCTTAGTGATTTCTATAAAGATAAGCGATTAAATGCTCTCCATTTCTCCTGCACTCTAGCGAGGAGCCAGTTGACTGTGGTAAAAAGGGACATTCAGACCAAACTCAGGTGACTTTTAATAACAGTTTTTTGTAGGATTTCTTTTAAAGCAGATATTCATTATGCAATCAAATATTGTACGTACATGCAACTATATACATATGAATTTCTGTATATTACACATGCAATTGTGTATGCCTGTGTGTACCAAGTGGCTTGTGGCTGTGCAAGGGTCAGGTATGATCAAAAGGGATGACATCCCCAGATTCTGGAAAAGAGTTCTGAAACAATTATATGAAATATTATAGATCTCTGTTCTACAAGAACTCGAGCATGTGCTTATCTGCAAACAGCTAAAGGAAAAGTACTTCTGAGTGAAGTACGTGGATGTTTCCAACACTGAAACTAAATGTAAAAGCGAAGTGTAGAAGGCATTATTACCTGTAGCAGTTGTTATTATAGTTGTTGTAGCTCCCCAAGGCTGTCAAGCACCCCAAGCAGATCGCATAAGAGAAAAATATCTGTGTTCCAGCATCCACCCACACCTGGAGACAGAAACAAACCAAGTGGCTATAAAGGGTCAGGAAGGAATCACCTTCATGCACGCCCTGTCTGCAAACCTGCAGAGGCAACTGCAGGGAAACAGTGTCCAGCAAACCTGTTACCCATCCCAGCCTCAAAACAAAAGTGCCATGGGTTGCATTGCTCTCTCTTTCCCAGTGGCACAAACAAGGAGTAGCTCAGCTGCTCTTTACAGGTTCAGCCTAACCTACGTAGAAAGAGGCACAGAATTTATGGAGAAAGAACCTCACCCAGTGTAAGTTCTTTAATTAACGCTACAGGGTGTTAGTAATAGCAATCGGAACACAATCTTCTGCATTTATCTCATTCTTACTTCATGATTATTTATCCAAATATAAAAATGTAGAGTGAAAAAAAAAATACTCTGAAGATAAAAGCTGCCATTCATAGATGATATTCAGATTGAGCTGGGGAAAGAGAAGGGACAACTTATCCAGGGAAAAGGTTTTTAGCAGTACTTAATGGCCCCAGTTAGGCACCAGGATCTGGTTGTTCTGGTCACTGTACAATTAATGAATAAAAGTTCTATAAAGCTTAACAAGTAAGTGGCTTTATAATAGCATTATGGCAACATTTATATCCTGAAATGATGCAAATACTAAATTCTAAATCAGGAATGAAAAAAACCAAACCAGGAAGCATGCGCTGACCCAGTGCAATTATTGTCCTCACAGTAAGCTGGGAATATTAATATAACATGCAATTTTGTTGACTTCATAAATACTCCAACAAACCAGTTCATCTCATTTGACTAGAGGCTGGGGGTGTTATTACTGGAAGTGACTATCCTCTTTTAACTCCTGATCTTGTCATGGGAGCAATGTAAAGAACCCACATCGACACAGCTGCACTATTATTTCCAATCCAATAAATTCTGACTCCTGGTTTCCTGGGATAAGAACTCTGTAAGGCTGGGTTTTTTAAAGCAGAGCGACCAAAGTACTTTTCAGAGGAGTAAAAAAACACTGACTTATGACCTGGGGCAATAGCTGCGTAGCCATTAGCTACTGTAAGTTTGAGACAGGAAAGAGGCAATGCAGGTAATGATTTCATGAATAATAATAGTAATCAAATACTCAAAAATGTATGAAAGGGATGTATTTGTTTTACATGTGATCAAGTGGGACCTTGGTCTCTGGATTTATTGAGAGTGTTTCTGTTTAGGAATAACATTAGGATCACATTTGATTTGCATCAGTGGCTTAAATGGTTTCCTTGCTGTCATACCAAATAAGACACAGCTGGTTATATCTCAAAGTTTCACCACTAGGTAAGGAAAAACTGCCCAGAGAAAGCCTTTTGACAGACAGGCTCTTTAACAAGAACAGAAGCTCCCAAAAAAGCTGTAAGTAGCATAGGTCAACTGAGAATGCGCAGTCCTCTTAAGCAGAAACAAAAGCCAGGGAACAGGATCAGCACGGGGAGAATCTGCGCTTCCCTTCTGCCTCAAGTTCTACAGAAGCCATCGTGGCAGTGAGTTGCCCAGCACTAAGATGAGGAAGAGCCTTTCCTGTTGACATTTGCCAAATCCACACAAGTCTGATTATTCCTTGGACAGTAAGTCCTGCTGGAAATGGGGGCAAAGAAAAACTGCCCTCTGAAGTGAGAACCTTCAGAGCTGCTGCAGACAACAGGAAAAGAGACCTCACTCCTCTGGAGGTCCTGTGTACCTAGCTAGAGAAAGGCAGAATTCTGGCCATAAGGGATGCTATTTCTGTCAAAGTAAGATAGTCTCCTCTAAAGACCATGACATCTGACTGTGATTCAACGTAAAATGTGGCAAATACCTTACAAGAAACATGTTCTATAAGCAAATGTTCACATATCCTATAGAAGCTGAATCAGATTGAAAAGCCCTTTTGTTTTTGGTGTACTGTATGACACCAATCTAGAAATCCCAGCAGAACTTAAGGGTCAATGCTCGAACAAGAAGAAGTCATTTTATTTACTGAATGGAATAACAGAACCAGTGGAGGCTTTCTTGGGTGGTACACTCAGAGAGCCAGTAATGCTGAATTTGTGATGAACATTAATGTTTCCATTTCAGGGTTCTGAAATGTCAAAAACGTCTACAGCTGGTCAAGGAAATGGGAAATAGGGAAATTAATTTAGAAACCACAGGTAGATTTTGGCTGGCAAAACATGAGCTGGACTAACTGTAGTATATCTGTCTCAAGCCTAGACACGTCAATGTTCTAAAACCATGCAGTTACTGCTACAGATCAGTACTTCATCTCCTTGCCCCAACAGCTAAGTGCCCATTTGACGTTTAGCATTGGACTGCAGTACTCATTTGTGGGTGGAGAATTCCTTGAGGTATATGAATTGTTATTAGCCTAAGTTCATACCCAGCCTCAGTCATTCACAGGCTGTACCTCAGGGGAAGTTGCTCTCATTAGAACTTCTAGTGGGTATGGATGGGCTGCTGTAGATACCGCTCACAAATCCAGGTGTCACCATCTGTCTCCCAGTAACAAACACATTGTCAGTTATTTCTGAGTGTTCAATTAGCACTGCCTGGCTTACTCTGGAAGTTGAACCATATTCCAAGCACATGGACTGAATGTGGTGCAATTCTGCAGAACAATGGAATTCTGAAGGACAGAGACAAAATGCTGCCAGGAAGCTGCAAAGTAAGAGATCTGGAGCCAGCACTGGTGAGAGCCCGGGACAAAAAGAATGCTTCTCTCTGAAATGAGATGGGGCTTGGTAGGTTTATGGCATGAGTAAATTCCAGAGGAAAGGACCTGTACCAGAGAGCACCCTGTTCATGCTTCACAAACCTTTTACCCTTTGGTCAGTAGTAATTAAGCCAATTCACTAGTGTGCATTCATAAATATGGGCACTGATGATGTGTTATAGTCTTCTATAAGCTTGTACTTTAAAAGATGAAGGTGTTTGTTATTACTGATTTTCATCTCATATTTAAAATGTTTCCATGCCAAAACATTACAATTACAGCAAAACCTTTCTGTTTATTATACCCTAATGTTTAAAAAATCCAAATGCCAAAGGACAGAATCTCTCTTCCTACTGTGCTTCCACGTTTTGCACCCATGGTACAGCCGCTTTGCAGACGTGCTGGACCCAGCAGTACGTTAGCAATAGCATGGGCAAACAAGAGGAACATAAAGGCCAGCTCAGGATACAATAGCACAGCTACTGCTCTGACTCCTGCACAGAAATGATTCCTGCTGGCTGGGAAGAAGGAGCTGAAGCAATGCCATGGAGCTCTGTTCCCAAAGGGAGAAGGCATGGTGAGCAACCCTCACCTCTGTAGCACTGCCTGCTTTCCCTGAGTAGAAATGAGGCGTAACAGAGAGAGGCTGTGAGCCTCTCCACTTCCCATTGCTTGAGTGGGAAGGGGAACAGCAGAGCTGTCTGTGTTCTGACACCCATGTCGGGGCTTTCCCACACTTCACTTTGCAGCTTTCCTCATTCACGCTGTTAGGTCACCAGCAGCGGCCTCAGCTCTGTCCTGCTCATAACTCATGCTGGTGCAAACACAATTCCACACGACAGAATAAACAAGAACATCTTTTGCCACAAATGGAAAGCCCTGTTTTCTAAATTCCAGCTCCTAAAAGCCAGCAACACCCAGATATTAAGTCTGCCTGGGTAATCTTAATTTGGCCTTCTTGGGTGCAGGTCTAGGACACAGTCTTCATTTACATGACTATTCTCTTTCTGCCCAGGCAGATGAATTGAGCTAGTCAAACAGAGGATCCTGTTGCCTGGAGGACTCCTTGCCTCTTTCATTGCCATGATTGTAGCACATGTAATGAATGAAGGATAAAGAAGGAAGAAGGGGGATGTGCTGTAGTGAAGACAAAAAATACTGCTCCAGAGAATTAGATTCTTTTCATGTCTCTGCTGTAAAGCTTTTATCTGATGTTACATCCATAAATCACTTAAACCAGCCCTTTCTCAAAAGTTCATTAGCTGGGCAACCCTAATTTAACAGGTGTCCAAAGGGAAGGACAAAATTACTGAGTGTTCACTGTTGCAACTAAGATGAACAAAAGAAATGTTTGGAATAAGTAAAAAAACTTAAAAAGCACCAAAACCCTCCACAGTATAAAAACACAGGTCTACAACTTCACACTGAAAATCCTCAATAGGCTGATGGCCTCTCATTTTAGTCTCACTGTGTATCTCTCTACACGAGTAAGATGGGGTCATGCCATTCCCTGAAAACAGAGTAACTGATGTTTATGCAGCATATGGACAGTGCAGAAATGGCTGAGCCATTCTCTGTGATGCCCAAGCTCTGGACAATGTGCTGTATTATCTACAGGGCCAAGCAATGAGGAAAAAGTGCATCCCTGTCCTGAAATGGGCTCAGCTGACACTGTACTTGGATAAAGCAGAGACCTTAGGGAAACCTTATGTGTTGACATTGATTGTTCCCCTAATTCATGGAATAAAAATGAACATTGCTCACCTGAAGGGCTATTGTGAAGTTGTAGGTTTTTCTCTCATTTGTACCTTCTCTTTACTATCCGTACTCTTTGTACGTCTTTTCTATATACAGCCATTATGGAATCCTCCCATGACTGCAGGAAACATCTCCAAGGATAAACTGACTTTAACTGGGACTTCCACAGACTTTTAGAGCCATGCCAAACAGCTGAATGTAACTCTGAAAGTATAAAATCATTTCATGCCTGGGGAACGTGGGATCATTAAGCAGTTATTTTCAGTCTGGAAAGCTTCATTTTACACCTCATTTGGAAGCTATGAATGGAATGGCACTGTTCTGTCTCACTGTGCGTGTCTCTGCGTATTAGCCTATAGGAAAGACGTGAGATGGCCGAAATGCATGTTGAGGACGTTTGCGAGCAGAATTGGGAGGGTTTGTTAAAAATGTGATACTTGGAAACCCTGTTTGTGGCAGATTCTACGTTCACCTGCAGAGCCAGGCTCCTCACACCTCTGTGATGGGCCCTGGAGGCAGACAGGACCTGGCCAGGTATCCCGCCTCTGCCTGGGAACATGTTGGCTGTGGAATGGGTAGAGAAGCTCTTGGGATGAACACTAGTTTATGGCTTAAATTTTCAGTCTGTTGTTCAAATAATGTTAAAAATAGGAAAAGCAAATCACCTCAACCACTTCCTATACTTCAAATGCCTGTCTCTGCCTCAGTTGTGTGCAAGCATCCCCAAAAGCACCCTGCACATGGGGACAGCAGACTTCTGATTGTTGATCCACACATTTGCTGTGGTTGGGGGGATGATATTTTTCCTCTGTTCCAAGCCATCAGTGAGAATAATGACTGTGCATCACTAGTGCTGTTGTTACTGTGGTGCTAAGTAGGTAAGACCATGCACAGGCCTGAAAGACAGGATGAAATTTATACCAAAGAAGGCCAGAAAACATCTAAAGAGCAAGCAGTGTGTAGATGATCAAGTAAATGCCTAATTACACACAAGGAAAAGTAGCAGGAATTAACAAAGCTGCTATAGAGCAAGCTCACAGCTTTATACCAAACAGGAAAACTGCATTGAGTTTGTCATTACAGCTGGCTGTGACCTATGGCAGGAGAGATATCAGGATCTCCTCCTCTGGTACTGCTCTCTGAACTCCCAGAACCAACACAGATGCTGAGGTAGTAGCTGTGTATTCTTGATACCAATCTGGACTTAAATGCAGGCTTTAGGTGGCCATGTATTACAGATTCAGGCTTTGCGTATGCACAGAAACCCACAGGTTACCTGTTCTCTTTTTCTAATCTAAATTGTGTTTGCCAGATTCTTCATGGTACCAAACCATTGGGGTGCTTTGGTTCAGATGATAGTTTAGAGTTCTCAATGTAACTGCTGATCTCAAACATCTGCAGCATCCATATTTCTCCCATCATAACAGAGCAACAGTCAAGCACTCTGAAGATTCTTCCATTAAACAAAACATGTCTATTGTGTCTCCGTCTTTCCATGACCTTTCCTATAGTCTATAGTTAACAGATCTGCTGGAAATGCTAAACATGTGAGGGCTGCTCCAAATTTGTACCTCACACTTAAGTTTGCTTCCTTGAGTATTCCTATCAAAATCAGGGAATTAATTTCCCATTGGTGTCTGAGTACTGGCTAAAATATGCATCCCTGTGGGGTAGCTGCATAAATATGCACATTGATTTTCACTCTTAACAGGAAGACTGAAGACCCACTTCAGCTGCAAAGCTCAAAGCATCCTTAATTAGAGTGGTTAATGACAATTATAATGAAGCACTCTGAGAACACGGGAGATCTTACAGGCCAGTTAAATGCTGCTCTTGCTCTTTAAAACATGATGTTCCCAATGTTGATAGTCATTTATTTCCCATTCTGTTATCAGAGAATAAGCAATCACTTTGGAGTTTTCTTTCCATTTAGATTATTCACTACTTTTGATGAATCTCAGCAGTGTTTGTATTTGAAAACACAGTTTTCCTTTGGTTTCAAATAAGAATTTGAAAAATAAAGACTTTGCTGTCAGGATCCAATAAATGAAATGTCAAGGTAAAGGCACAGAACACTTGCAGATTTCTATGACAGTAAGGATGCCTGCATAAAACAACCTGTTGCTAAATAGACTTCAATATGAACATTACTGCAGTTTCAGTCCTACAAGTCCTTGAAAGGTTTAACGTTCACAGGCCAGTGTCTCTCTCGATGTCTGGCGAGTGTGTGGAAGATAGCAAAGGTTCATGTCGGTTATGGAATATCTCTACCTGTACTAGAGCACAAGGTTCAGCATTTTCTAGCTGGCTTCTGAAGCACAGGCTTGTAAATCTATAGTCACAAAGTATGGTTTGCATCCAAGCCACCCAGCATGAAAAAAAAGAGAGAAGATGGACAGCAAACAGAGACTGAAAGCAGTTATGGACCTCACACAGGGTGCCAAGATAAAGATCTTGGCTTCCACTTCTGTATGTTCTTTCATTATCACGTAGGTTTAGACATGACAGACTGTAAGGAACTATGTTAGTTCTCAGTCTTGAAGTAGTACCCATACTTGAAGAGTACCCCAATAGATATGAGGGAATTAACAACATGTTTGATTATGAACAGTAACAGAAGCTGTTGGAGAATCAACCCATTTCAAAGGAATCTGCCGGCCATCACCCTAACCTCGGCTTCTGTCCTGCCAGCTGAGTTACGTGAGAGAGTTTAAGGGACCGCTGCCCACTGGAGCGCCAAGCACTGCTACAACAGGTCAGAACTGCTCTAATAATTTGACAGAAAACTGTAGGAAGACCTAAAATTTACAATGAGCAAAATATGATTAAAAAATGCAGTCTATAAAGACCCTGGGAAAAAGCCAGAGTCTCCATTTCACCTTGTCCTTTCACCCCAGGTAGTCTGGTAAGTCTTTTCTACCATTTCATCATTAAAGACTGCTTTCAGTTACTAGCTAAGATAACTGACGGAGTAGGGGCTGCAGTGGAAAACCAAGCTGCCCTTCCTGCTGTAACCCCATAGAAAATGATAGGCTGAAGTTTCCAAGGCAGAGAGCTTTACCAGTTGTTATTTACAAGACTCTTTTTTCCATTCTTAGATCCCATGTCGCTTAAACAAATGACAACATTATCGCTCAGACGGACTTTTGAAGACACCAGGAAATACTTCAGTGTGCCTACACGGTATAGGTTAATGTGCAACTGTGAGAGTAATTCCCAGAAGGTTTCTTATGTTGCAATTACATTCCTCTGCTACGAGTTACATTTTTATGTATACATGAAAGTGTCTCCCAAGAAAAAATACAGAATAGGCAATGGTGAACACTGAGCATTTTAGCTTTGATCTTATTCCAATTCAAGTAATTTTTCTCTGGTTTTCTCATGATGAAAAACATTCAACTGCATCTCAAACTATTACACTTGGCATGGTGCAGCATAGCTGAGAATAGCAGGAGAGAGCACCAGGATAACTAGCCTGTTGTGTGATGGCTGGATACAGATACACTGGGGGGAAAGCAACAGGTATATGTGTGGCAGCTTCTTTTTTGACACTTCCTCTGTTCCTCCCTTGCTAAGCAGGATGCAGAATGTTATATATCCACACAGCACCTCACCTAAAAGACAGATTCAGTTTCAACGCAGAATGCTTTGTCAAATGGATGGAGAAGAGGCCAAAGCATCTCTGTCAGCCCTGGAGACCTTTGTGAGCAGGAACATGCAGTGCCTAGATCCTGGTGCAAAGTGCTTTTTTACACTCTGGACCTGCCCTCAACTGAAATCTCTGTTCAAAAGCATGAAACCCAGAATGGAATGGATTTATTCTCTAGTCACTCGCTGGCAATCAGCTGAGGACTTTTCTTCAATAGCTGCTAACATCAAAATCAGCTGAACATCCGTGATATGCAACTGCACAAAACACAGAGTTCAGTTCAAAGTACCGATGTAGTCTCAAAACCAACCCAAACACTTAGAAGATGCAGACATTCAAAGTGTATAAATCCATTCCTTGCATTCATTTTGCTCTTTCTTCTCACGATACATATCTTATTCTTATGAATCCTGCAGACAAAATCATACAGGGTACAATAGTTTGTTATTTTAATTTTCCCACATCATCAACACAGTCATTATAATTGCTCAGTTTTTGTGTTTGGCTATAAAACAGCAAAAAAGGTTGATTGTCTGATCTTGGTATATGGTTATTTTTTGAAAGTATCTACATAGAGTTAATTAGAAAAGACATTTATTCAGAGATCAGACAAAAAGATGCTTCACAAAATTAAACTAGTTAATCCCAGGGGTCACTATGAAAAGCTTTTTGCTGACTAGGAAAATCCAGCTTCCCACTTGGAAGTGAAATCTTAGCACAACCAGTGAGCAAAACAGACTGTCAGAATGCAATTTTAAAGTAGAATATTACTGTAACTAAAGACACAAGTTAAAGCTGAGAACTTATAGACAATCCTCATGATGAACCATTCTGAAGGACACTGCCTCAACAAATATGCTTTCAATAGTAGTTCAATATACTTTTGATACACTTCTATTCCATTCAATATGCTCCTTTAAAAGAAAACTTCCAATGTCCAAAGTTATCCAAACTGAATTTATTGAACCTATGCTAGAAATGTGATGCAGAAAGATCGGGGCATAAATCCAACTGTCCACTGGAAATGCCCATGTCCTCAGGCTACTTGAAAGTGGCAACTGTAGAGAAACTCATCAATGTAAATGAGAGCTTAGCATGATGTTTTACAAGTGAAGCACAACTCCTCCAGACTTATCCAGATGGAAAGAGTAGTGCTGCAATATCCCTCTGTTATCTCCGTGCAGACTCAGTCAACTCCAATGGCTGAGGGCAAACCTGGGGTCCCCTGTTCAGGAAAGTGAAGTAAAACCCTGCTGGATCCAAGCACGCTGGCACCGAGTGTGTTACCTAAAGTAAATAAGCATTTTATCCCCTGCCCCTGTCCCCAAATGCCTTCTTGGGAAAAAAAGGAGAATAAAAAAAATAGAAAAAGAAGTGAGAAAGAACAGAAAATAAAATCACTGCATTACCCACTCAACATAATGGTAATGTCATTAAATGGAAACCAAACCAAAACAAGATATGAGCTGTGTATTGTGGAGAAGCAGCAAAAAAGTGGTGAGTTTTGGATACAGGGCTTAGATTGTTTCTGAAGTTTACTACCCAGGGGTTTTGAAACAACACAGCTTCTGAAAGCACAGCCTTCATTAGAGCAGGAAAACACAACTTAAACGGCCAGGCAGAAAATGGCTGAATTAAGCCCTTTTTTCCCCACTCTTTAATGGCAGTGATTCTCAAATGATTAAAAGTAGGTTAGGCGAATAATAAACCAGCTATGTTTCTAGTGTCTACCTGACAACAGCTTTTGTGGAAGTGAATAATTACATGAAAATCACTTCCCTTCCACCTCTCTTTGGGATCTCTGTGGGTTGCTAGGCACTCTCTCTCCTACCTTCTGCTAATGTTACTTACAGACGGGATGAATACAGTATATTCATTATGAGAATGGTGAACTGAGGGGGAGAAAGACCTAAATACTTGAAGGTTTGTTTATTCATTGCTGCCTTTGGAGACCAACACCATAGTTCAGATTACTTTACACATATTTAAATGCTAATTTTCCGAGGCATAATTGTTAGCCAAGTACCACCCTGTTCAAATGGAACGGGACCTTCCTTAATACAGGAGCCACACTAGTAGTATGTTTCTGTGTTGCCAGCCAATGTTGAAAGTCAGGTGCTGGAGCAAAGCATACTGAGGTTCCTTCTGGGACTTGGAGAAAGAATTCTTTCACTCACTCTGACTGCTTTTCATGACTGAAATAATGTTTGTTAGGAGACTGGTTTACTTTCCTGAACTCCTTAACCCAAAACTTGGGAGATACCTTGATTGCTCTGGCATGATTCCAAAACTAGCAGCTGCAAAGTGCTGTTGTACTTCCCCGACATTCCAACTTTGCCAAAGGAAAAATTCCATCTTCAGTGGCGTTTATGAGCCTAAGAATTTCTCTGAACTATATGATAAAAACTTTCAAGCCTGCATTTACAACCAATAGTTACAACAGTTGCCTAATATACATGTACGCAGAAAGATGTCTCATAATATAGAATTTTTCCCTGGAAATATGTCCAAGTTTTCCACTACTTTAGTTCTGGAGCATAAGGTAAGGAGAGGGCTGACAGGATAAGATACACAAAACATTCAAGAGATATTACTCATCTAAAAACTTTTATGCCCCTATTGATGAACATGGGGGGGGGGGGAGGAGGAAGTCACTGAATAGCTGGAACAGTTCTTTTGTGTCGGATTGATAAGAAATGAAAATGGTCTTCAGCAGTAGCTTAAATCTGGGAATCTAGCCAGTGGGAAACCTTTTAAAAAGGTATTGGTAAGAGGCAAAAATACCGAGTCCCAATGTCTTGGGTACAGCATTTGTTTTTTCCACTGATGCATTCCCTGTCACTGCATACCAAGAGTTTACGTCAGCAGGATGGGCTGCATCCTGCCTTTGTCACAAAGCCTGACAGCTCTTGCTGAGTGAAAACTGTCCAGCATCCTGGGAAGGTGAAGCCATTGACTACTGGAGCATCCACATTCTCCAGTTGTACTGTACAGCTCTCTTGCAGCATGCCTTAAAAGCATCAAGAGTTCTGCCTTCTTATATACTCACACTACACTAGGCTTCAGGCTTTTGGAAAGGTTAATTTGTTCTTTCATTTTATACATGATATGAAAAAGGACCAAAAAGTAGCCAGTGCCTTTTGTTCTCCTTTCAATAGCATGTTTTCTGTCTCCTAGAGGCACTAGGCTCTACCAGGTCCTTCTGGGGGGTGCTTGGGAGTTGGGACACGCTTAGTGTAATTTCTATGAATGATGAAGAGAGATGATCTAGTTGAAGATCACCCTGCTCACTGCAGGGGGGTTGGACTAGGTGACCTTTGAAGGTCCCTTCCAACCCAAACTATTCTGAGTCGATGCAAATGGAGGAAGTGCAGGCCACTAATTCTAAACAGAGGGTGTTGATCAGAGCCCCTCTTTACTAAGACAGAATCAACCAAATGCTCTCAGAATGAGGCATTTGGCTGCTCCCACATACACTGTATGGACAGTCAGAGGAGTTTCAAAGCATTTACACTGCCTTGCATGGAGGGATTGAAGAGAGAGCACATCCTGATGGATTTCCAGAGTATTCCCAATCTGCCCCATCATAGTTTTAAGGCTGTTTTTTCTTAAAATATTCAGTTGACACCAAATTTGAAAAAAGATAAATTTGCAGAAAACAGGGCTCTGGGGATGGTTTGGAATTTAGGTTTTCAAGGGGAGAGACAGGAGTTGAAGCAAGTGTGGTAGGACCCCATATCCACTCATTTGGAGAACACCTAATTGCTATTGCAGAGCTGCTTGACTGCAGTATCAGTGATAAAACAAATCCTTCTCTGACAGCTTTTTTGTTGACTGCTGTTACTTCTTTAAGATTCGCTTTCAGCATACTTAAAGCCTGAGGAACACTGTAGGTATTAAGCATACCGTGCTGCCCCAATTGCAAATACTTTTTGCAATATTTGGTGGCCTTCTATGATGGGGCTATGGAACTGATGGACAGGGGTACAGCAGTTGATGACATCTACCTGGACTTGTGCAAAGCATTCGACACTGTCCCACATGACATCCTTGTCTCTAAATTGGAGAGACATCAATTTGGTAGGTGGACCACTCTGTGAATAAAGAACTGTCTGGATGGCCACACACACAGAGTTGTGCTCAATGGCTCAATGTCCAGCTGGAGACCAGGAACGAGTGGTGTCCCTCAGCGATTACCTGAGTTGGGACCGGTCATCTTCAGCATCTTTGTTGGTGACATGGATAGTGGGATTGAGTGCACCCTCAGCAAGTTTGCCGATGACACCAAGCTGGGTGGTTCGGTCGATACACTGGAAGGAAGGAATGGCATCCAGAGGGACCTTGACACGCTTGTGAGGTGGGCTGATGCCAACCTGATGAAGTTTAACCATGCAAAGTGCAAGGTCCTACACCTGGGTCAGAGCAATCCCAGGCACAGCTCCAGGTTGGGCAGAGAGGAGATTGAGAGCAGCCCAAGGAGAAGGAC
>JANRGW010042268.1:0-15045 GCA_024733675.1 Psilopsiagon aymara
GGGGGGTGTGTTAGGATGTTTTTGTTTGTTTGTTTACTGTTTTGGTGGTGGTGGTGGTTTTTTTTTTTCCTTAAAAGATTTAGTAGTTAATATATTTTTCTAAGAAAAATCAGTATCTGATATCCAAAGTAGATTAAGAATTTCTGGACTTATGTATATTTCTTTAGATAAGAGCATCAAAGAACAATAAATAATAAGAAATCAAAGCTATATGGGTACATGGAATTCCCAATCAGGCAATAGTTTATGGAAAAACTCCAACGTTTGTCTCAGAGATTGATAACCTTCCAAAAACTTACTTATTAGGCCTAAAGGTGACGAGATATTTATCTGTCATCCTAACTGGTAAATTGGTGTTACTCAGATGACTGCTGTCAGTTTTATTTTGATTGCCTAGCAAAGTTTAAAAAGTGTAGTAAAAACTCTAAGTCCATTACAGTGACCCGTGTTTCTACAGATTCTGCTTTTATCAGCAGACATTTTTACACCTTGAGGTATTTCTATATGACGATGACTATAAATGCATATCCATATTGACTTTCTTTCATGCAAAAAGGAATGCAAGAGAGGAACAGTCTGAAAATGCGTGAGAGTCATCTTGATACTTAAACATGACTGAAATCAGTCTGGTTTATGTTCTTTTTACACAAAAGTAATTCCTCCAAAGTAAAACATATTTACTTTTCCAGAATATTTAGTGTTAGTGTATTTTCACTCAGTATATTTAGATCTTACAGTGGAAGAATGATGAAGCTTCAGAACTTCATAATAAAAGGACATAATGCTAGGAACATGAAACAATATCAAATTCATATGACACCCTAATTCCAGAATTATTCTAAAGCAAAACTCACTTATTAAAGTTAAAATTAATTTTGTTCTATTACTTAGAATGAAAAATGTGGTATACTATACCTTCTTACATGGCAGCTCCGAAGTCTGCATATTGGGTGTTGGTCTCAGAAGCTTACTCAGTGCACAGGTAGACCTACCCCAAATTAATTATTTCTGTAAATAAAGGCATCTAACACCATTTTTCATGTTCTAGAGCATCCTGCCTGGCCTCTAGCTGCTATGTTGTTCTAAGTAGGAAAAGATCTTTTGTAGGTTCTAGGTTGAATTTGCTGGCCCTGTGCAGAGCCTCAGGCACCAGAGTGTCTCAAGCAGGACTAGGCACCTATGTTTATGCAACTGAAATAAGCCTGCATCATTATATAATTCACACTGAGGACTGCTGCTGGTGTGAAAAACTGTTAATTCTCGCATGAAATGATGTAATTGAGAATGTAGATGTCATGGTTTAAACCCAGTCAGCAAATCAGCCAGGCAGCCCCTGCTCACTCCCACCCCTTCTTCCCCCAGCTTCCCCTTCTTCCCCTCCTCTCCTGGAGGGATGGGGAGGAAAATCGAAAGAATGTAACTCCCATGTGTTGAGATAAGAACAGTCCAGTAACTAAGGTATAACACAAAACCACTGCTGCTATCACCAATAATAATAATGATAAGGGAAGTAACAAGGCAAGAGAATACAACCATTCACCATCCACTGACCGATACCCAGCCCAGCTCGAGCAGTGATCTAGCCCTTCTGGGTAACTGCCCCCAGTTTATATAGTGAGCATGACGTGCTGTGGCATGGAATACCTCTTTGGCAGGTTTGGTTCAGGTGTCCTGTCTTTGCTTCCTCATGGCATCCTCTCCTCCATGGCAGAGCATGAGGCTCAGAAAGTCCTTGGTCAGAGTAAACATTACTGAGCAGCAGCTAAAAAGATCGGTGTTATCAGAGCTGTTCTCAGACTGGAAGTCAAAACCACAGCATGTCCCCAGCTACGAAGGAGGAAAATGACTGCTACTGCTGAACCCATGACAATATATTTCCATGATTTACAAGAATTTGACTTAAATTCCTTTTAATTTCTGACTTTATGTTAAGAGGGGACTTAATAAAAATAGTTAACAAAACAGCTCAGTTGAATTGTATGTGCGGAGATATTTCTTTAAAAAAAGTGATCTGTAACAGAAGCCAATGTAAGACAGAAATTGTATGATTTAAAAGATGCATTGCATTTCAGAAAGTTATGTTTCAGAATTGTCATGATCATACAGTATGGCACCCATTGCTACTACAATGATCCTAAATTGTGGGAGGTTTTCTTTATGCGCCTGTGAAAAAAATACATCATTGTAGAAGCTCATTTAGCAGGATGGCTCCTAAGAAAAATTGTCAAGGAAATGTGCTTAAATTTCCAGCTATTTAATTCAGAAAGCTATGAGTAGTAAGAAAAACTGATGAAGATAGGATCTCTTAACTGTCATTAGATAAAGTGGTACATAAGAGGATTTGACACTTGAAAGGAATGAAAATTAGAGTATGTGCCAGTTTCTGGATTTTAGCAAGGGAATTTACACCCTTTCATCCACAAATCAACACTTCAGATTCAATTAATGGTGAAAATGTGCCTTTTATTAAATATATAAGGGGTTATTAATTATTAATAATAAAATTCTGATGCCGTTATAATACAGTTATAATAGTGATGCATAATTTACCACTTACAGTATTATATCATGGATGTATGCTAAGCATGATAGAAGAGAATGAGTTTGGCCATTTCTGACACTAGACTTAATCCATTATTGTAGTACAACTAATGTCAACATGGGGTATAAAAGAGAACAGAGTAGGAATCTGGTCTCTGGATAATTAACTAATGGTAAGTAAAATACATACACTAAATACAAAATTTTTGAAGAGTTCTTTCTCAACTACACTACCTGGAAAGTTGCTTCTTTGGTTTACTTATATTTCTTTGAGGTTGTACCTCATCTTTACTGTGTTACATCTGCAACAAATAACACTAATTACAAGAGTGGCATGAAGTAAGGGCGGACCTTCACATGAATTTTAACTCTCTTCTCATTGGCTTCAGTAGTTTGTTGTTTTCCTTTTGCTCTGTCTCCATCCTCGTGCCCCGAAAAAAACCCTGTTAAAATCTAGTAACTCTTTTTGCGGCTTTTAGCTTCAAAATCTATTATTGACTAGTGTGTTCATAATGAGATTATAATATGGGGAAAATCCTAATAAAATCTGTATTTCTTTATTTATCTATAACCTGATTTCAATAGAGCTTAAGGACTATCTGTGGAATCATGTGGGTGCCTGTTAGCAGCTTTTGTTGTTACTTTGGGAATTATGAGCTCATCTGACCTCTGTTGTGTGCCAGACAGAAAGAATAACCCCATCTTGAACCACAAAGAGAAGAATTTTCTGTCCTCAGTGGGGGGAAGATAAGATGAAAAAACAAAAAATGAAAAGAAAATCATATTTTGCTGAAGATCATCCTTTTTTTTATTATTTTTTTTAAAAAAAGGTAGCATTAAGACAGAATTTTATAACAGATTGGCTTTGATCTTTGCTTGTTTGTTTCTATCTCCTTTAGCATTTACAATGACAGACTAAACCCATTGCTGTGTGTGCTAACCTGCTCACCATGACACTGTAATCAATTAATTCCCTTAGCCTTGCTGCCCACTTTCCCTTTGGTTAATTTGTAAGCATACTGTGGGTCAAAAGGAACTGACTGCAAGGTTGTTCAGTAATCCATTCACTATTTTAGAATACTAGAAAAATTAGGCCTTGCAAAATGTCAGACTCCATATATAATACCTTTAATAAGAGCAAATATTTGAATATGTAGATGTGCTTGAATCCAGCTGACAGAAGCCTCACAGAGTATTAAACTATAGGCACATAAACAGTGTACCGGACAATAAATATTTATTTAAAATCCCTCTCATAAATATTTGATAAGTGAGTCCTAAATTTTTCACAGTTCTGTACTGTGTTCAGTCTTCGGGGTATGTGGGAGGGCCACAAGGATGATCAAGGGGTTAGAGCACCTCTTGTATGAAGACAGGCTGAGAAAGTTGGGTTTGTTCAGCCTGGAGAAGAGGAGGCTGTGTGGAGACCTCATAGCAGCTTTCCAGTATCTAAAGGGAGCTGTCCTGGTTTCAACAGTAGCTATCATTTTTCTCCTTCTTAGCAGCTGGTGCACTGCTGTGGTTTTTGACTTCTGGCCTGGGAACAGCACTGATAACACCGATGTTTTTAGTTGCTGCTCAATAATGCTTACTCTGACCAAGAACTTTCTGGGCCTTGTGCTCTGTCAGGGAGGAGGGGAAGCCATGAGGGAGCAGAGACAGGACACCTGACCCAAACTGACCAAAGAGGTATTCCATACCACAGCATGTCATGCCCACTATGTAAACTGGGGGCAATTACCCAGAAGGGCTAGATCACTGCTCGGTTTGGACTGGGATCAGTCGGCTGGTGGTGAACGGTTGCATTCTCTTCCTTTGTTATTTCCCTTATCATTGCTATTATTGGTGGCAGTAGCAGTGGTTTGTGTTATACCTTAGTTACTGTACTGTTCTTTTCTCAACCCGCAGGACTTACACTCTTTTGATTCTCCTCCCCATCACTCTGGGAGTGGGGGGAAGGAAGGGGGAGGAATGAGTGAACATCTGTGTGGTTTCTGAGTGACAGGCTGTTCTTAAACAATAACAGGAGCCTAGAAGGATGCTGGAGAGGGACTCTTCATTAGGGACTATAGTGATAGGACAAGGGGCAAGGGGTTCAAACGTAAACAGGGGAAATTTAGATTCGATATAAGGAAGAATTTCTTCACTGTGAGGGTGGTGAGGCATTGACACAGGTTGCCCAAAGAAGTGGTGAATGCTCCATGCCTGGCAGTGTTCAAGGCCAGGTTGGACAGGGCCTTGGGTGACATGGTCTAGTGTGAGGCAGGGGTGTCCATGGCAGGGGTGTTGGAACTAGATGATCTTAAGGTCCTTTCCAACCCAAACCATTCTATGATTCTATGATTCTAACAGTATTCTGACAAAAAGCCCTTTAATTTTTTCCAGATCATTATTTTTTAGCATGGCATCCAGCATGTTTGTCCATTCTAGTAGCTATTCTTCATGAAAAAGTAAGAGCACTTATTTTAAGTTTTTAATACATTTTATCTGGTTTTGGAAGCTTACTCGCATTCGTATAACATTTTTAGCCATTTCCAGACATTCTATTCCAGATTTCTCCAATCCCACGGACAGATCAGAGCCAATAATTCTGATAAGACCTCCATGGAGCTTCTAGTATAATTTTGTTGGGAAGAATAAATAAATAAGCCATAATTATACAGCTTCTAATTAAATTAATATACTACTTATATCCTTATAATAATAACACCTTCAAGTGTCAGAAATTTCACAAATGCATTGATCTGCTTAATCCACCAAAATACTATTGAGAGGTAGCCAAGTTTAATATTTTCCATTTGTGTTCTTAGTGAATGGTATGATCTCAGCTGATCTAAATTTCTTTTTTTAGTGCCGTAGTCTTGGGAATTACAAGTTGATGAAGCTCTAATTAAATTTTTGCAGAAGAGGGATTGCAATGAAAACAAAAATTCTAGAAATAACTTAGACTTTTTTGAGAAACTGCCTTCTGACAGCTCTCTTTCTGTTATATATAACATGCTGTCATTCTGTTGTGTTCAATATTAGTTCATCTAGGCCAGTATGTGTTAAATCAATGTTAACCTGAAGTGTCAACTCTCTTCATTTTCAAGTTCTCAGGCTACTTCAATCAGTTACAGCAGTATTGTTCAAGGAGAACTGAGTAATGTTTTAAAGCACTGAATTGTTCAGGTTTGCATTTAAATAGAACCCTTTCTTTTTTCTGGCTTGACTACTTTAAAATGCTTTTTATAACTTGTAGATCCATTCCATTATGTATATTGTAAAAAAGAAAGCAAGTGCTTGGATTTCATCAGCTGTCACCTTAACCTAAGATTAAATTTATGTTATTGAAAGAGTGGTTTCATCATAATTAAAATACAACCTCATGCTCCTCATGAACAGAAGCAGACTAACATAAACTGTGGACTAAGACTCAGGCACCTGATATTACCAAGGCAATTCAATCTCGTTTGTATTAAAGCACCTACATCTGCTGGTTTTCAAAGGAAGCTTCTCCTGCATTTTTTTTGCTCATAAATGTGTAAGCAACAGGCAATCACACAAGCATTGACCATGATGAAACTTATAGTGTTCATAAATTAACAGATCTACTGTTGTATCATCAATTGCTAATTAAATTATATTCTCACACTTGCTGACATTGTAAATCTTTATTCTCTTTGTGATGACACCTGACCAGCTCTAGAAAACATAGACCTTTATTCCAGCTTGTGTGACATGGGCGCTTACATTAAAAATAGAAAAGAGCTGTGAAAAGCATGTCCACATTAAGGGCTTGTAACAGTTAGCATGAGTTTGATGCAGTTAGCAAAGCTGTTTACATGAAGTGATGAATTTATTTGACATTTTGCTGTAAGAAAAGTAAATCAAATATGATCTAAAATTGGTTGCAAACAACAGTGTCGTTTTAGTGTGTTCAAGAAAATACAGATACAACTACACATTCAGCTTGTTGGACACTGACATGTCCAAAAGTGACCTAACACGAACACTGGCAATGAAAACAGCACATCAGAGAACAATAGTGCAATTTGAAAAGACAAGTCCTTGGTGAGTTATTTTGTACCCAGATGTATAACTCAGGACACCTAGGAATAGTGGAGGTACCCACAATATAAAAAAATCCCACCTTGGTGCGTAACTCTGTGACACTCCATGGGATTCAGGATCATCTCTCTAACCTCCAGGAAACACAGAGGATCCCAGGGGACCCCACATCCCTGGACCATGCACCGCAGCACTGACACAACTGCACTGATCCACCCAGCCTTCCTCCTGGCTGATTTCTCACACAGGTTGGAGAAATCATGCAATTAGTAAAATGGCACATCTGGGGTGAAGTGTTTTGGTATCCAAACCCATTTAGCCACTCTGTTGTCTGGACTTAAACCTCCTTCAACAGAAGACAGTTCTCTTTGTTAGGAAGAAACCATTTTCTAGGACCAGCATAACCGTGTTTACAACTAGAAGACACCTCTTTCTTCTTGTGTCAACATTGTTCACTAACTGAAATGCTGCTTCTCACTGAGAAGAGATGATTTCATCCTCTCTAAATCATGATGAGGAATCCTGGTTTCAGTTGGGATAGAGTAAGTTTCCTTCCCAGTACCTGTGTTTTGGCTTTAATCTAAGAATAATGTTGATGACACACTGGTGTTTTAGTTGTTGTCAAGGAGTGCTTAATCTTAAGTCAAGGACTTTTCAGTCTCATGCTCTAGCAGGAAGACATCCAGGACAGTTGACCTGAACTAGACAAAGGGATATTCTATACCACAGCATGTCACACCCAGTTTGAATTGATCTCTCTAGACATTAGCACCAAAGCCATAGTCCTGTATTCCAGTACCCTGTGAATGGTACTCATTTTCTATTTGAAATATTTGCCCTGATACAGCCTTTGTGTTTTTCATGATTACATCACACAAGCAGATCTTATTAAGCAGATCTTATATTCAGAGCTGAGCTACAGGTTTATAACATGCAAACTTTTTGACCTTTACAGAGATATAGTTTTTATTTTGCAGTATTAAATGTCATCTCATTCCCAGTTTTTAATGTCAAATAGTGATTGCTGATAGTCTGACCCTTATGAGTTTAGACAGTACTTTCAAAGTCTGAGCCATTAACAAATTTTGTTAGCTGGCAGCTTTTATGTCAGGGTCACTAATGGAAAGGATCTTAAAGACTACACCAAGTTATGAAAATTATCTCACTCCAATTACCTTTCCTTTAGACCATGTATAACAATCTTTACCTTAGCTTGAAATATGAAAACAACAGAAATGTAGTTGTCATGGCAAATCACAGAAACTGTAGCTGCAATAATTTCATGTAGTTATGCATCTAATTTTCTCTAAATGGCTGGATACTACTTTATCTGAGAGTTTCTTTAAAAAGTCTAGAAGAAACAACACTTGAGAATAGGTTTTCTTTTCTGTATGTTTATAGTCAGTCAAACAGCAAATTGAAGGAAGTTACAAACCCAGAGAATTTTTGTGAAACTTTATGGACATATATAAAAAAAAATCTCGTAGAAAAGGTATACATGTCATCCAGACTCAAATTTCAGTATTTTTTTTGTTTCTTATTTTTATATCAGCAGTTTTATATCTCTATTATAACTAGCTGGATATTTTTTCTTCATTTTACTTTTATTTTAAAACTAAATTAGTTTCAATATGTGAAGCCATTTAAGATGAGAAGAGATGAAATTCTTTCATCTTAGAGTTTTTTTTTAATAAATGTATAGTTATGAGCTCTAAGGAAAAAAATAGCCATCTAAAATTGAAAGCTGTTATTAACATGGATCATTGTATTGTGAAAAAAATTATTCAGTGAGTACAGCATTTTTTTTTCTGTACAAGACGGCAACAGTAATTCTTCATTTAAGTGTCAGTATAAGTCCATGGAGACAATCTCATGTCAAACTGATGGAAAAATTATTTAAAAGCAACTATGCTATGGGACATTACAATGTCAATACAGTGGCAAAAGGATGTCAGTAAAAAACCCTATGGAAATCCAATAATATGTCAACTTAATGGTTTTTGATATAGGGATTTGGAGATTATGTTACATTGCCAAGATAATAGCATGCTATCGATGCAAATTCTATTGCTATTTAAAAACAGGAAATTAAATCAGCATATGTTAAAAAACTTCATGTAAAAGTTCAATATAATTAAAGTTCTATTCATCATCCCTTAAACAACCATCTACTGCCCAAATTCATGGTTGATTTCAACTGGCACAATTCCACTAACTTACCCCAGCTGAAGATCTCTTCATATCATCCACTATTAGGCATCCTCTGAACACTAGGAGGTGGAGAAGGGTTCATTTGTGTGAACTAAGTAGATAATTAAGCACAAGTATTTCATTAGATGTAGACTAAGCAAAGTATCTGGAACCTGCTGAGGGTTAAGCTAACATTTGTATTTCAGGTCAAACCCGGATTCTGCAGTAATAGCTCTCATGAGCTGCCCTGGCATGACACTGGCTTCATCTAAATGGAACTTGGAAAGAAGCCTATTCTACTGTATCCAACCCAACAGAAAGTTATTATGATAGTATTAAAATCTAGTCCCATAAATAATTTGTCAGTCTGAGTTGCTTTTGGCCCATTTCTTTTAAAGTACATCTAGAATTTTATGTCAGCTTTCTAGAAAAAAAAAAAAAAAAAAAAGACAAATATCAAATTTTTTTTTTCAGTTTTATTTTTATTTCTCTTCCTTTCTATGCTCTGCAGGTCTGTCCCTGCACCACAACCTCTCCCTACATCAGTATGAAGTCTTCTTACATTTGATGTCAAGCAATACATGCTACAACGTGGTTTCTGCCACACTGGTCATGACAGTCCCTCTGACAAATGTCATAAATTCAGTTTGCTGCAATAGAGACTGGTAGGAGAGTTTATTTTTTTTCTCATCCATGTTCATGTTTCTGCTTCCCTTCCTCCCTTTCTTTTTAGTTGCTTCACACAGAACTTGACATTTTAAATCAAATTGTGTTGGAATGAGATGCCATAACTTCCAGTTTAACCTTGTTCCCCGTAACATCTGGATAAATACATAATTACTGTCTCCCTGTAATTCAAGCCAAATGTTGCCTTCATTAACATTTGTAAGATTTCTTATTAAAGGAACAGGAGAAAACTGCTGTACTTATGAAGTCACAGATAAAAGACTGAAAACCACACTATCAATAAATCAAACCCCTCTCACTTTAAGATCCTCAGATCCAAGATGGAACTCAATTTTGTGAGCTTTGTTTCAGATATTTCTGGTATTAGTTTTTGTGCATTCAGAAAGGACATAGGCCATTGATTTGCTAAAAATCTTGGAAAATTGCGTTAGTTCTTATTTAAGAGAGTGAACTGAAAAAAGAGCAAGACAATGTGTCTGTTATGCCTATTTGTTAAAAATAAAATATGTTTATAAAATTATCTACAACTCTTCCTTAAAATTAATAGTTTTATTATAATGTGTGAAAGCTGACACTAAGAACTTTTTGAACCTTCCGGGAAATGGATCAATAATTTTAAGGACTTAACATTCAATTGTTTGCACAGCAAGAAAACCCAAAATATTGTCAAAATTTCAAAATCAGTGTGACTTGAGAAATAGCTGAGACAGCTATGAGACATGCAATTGAGGAAATCACACAGAACCAATTACTCCTACCATGTTAAATGCACGACGTCAGGATAATATAACTACTGACAGTCATCGCTTGCTTTTGAGAAATATTTAATATTTTCCTCATTATTTTAGATTTTTTTTTTTTTTTAAAAATAACAATTGCAATTAAATGAATCAAAGCAGAGAAAAGAAAGGTGACATCACTGAAGTCTGATAATTTTAATAACAGGTGTCAAAGAGTTATCTATAAGTTGTGTGTAATGAAATGTTTTCATCTGGAACTGCTTTTTTGAAGTGATGTAGTGTCTGTTAGAACAAAAGAAGCAATGGAAAACAATTTTTATGAATCAATAAGTCTTAATTTTGAAGCACAGTCCAACTCCAGCATTGCTTGAATTCTATTTCTTCTGACTTAATTTGAAAGCCAAGTAGAAATCTGAAAAAAAAAGCTTTTGGTTGTCTTTTTGCCAGTTGTTAGCTCAGGAGTGGGAAAAGAATGAGATATGCGTGGCAAGTTAGGAATTTTCTCCACAAGAATATAATCCCAAATCAGTTATGTGAGCTACTAGAGCTTGGCAAGGATTTCTGAAAGTGATATGTTGCATTAGCACTTGCTATTATGGGAATGGATCATGGTTTCTTCTAGTTGTTGGCACCATTCCCCTTAGATTTGAATGTCTTTTCATTTATTACATCAGTGCATTGCTTTCAAGTTCAAAAATTAACCTTGCTTGCTAATATCTGTTATAAAGTTTCCAACATATGTTTGAAATAATTAATGCTAATTGCATGAGCTTTGAGTGATCCACCAGGAGCCAGTTCATTCCAAAAAGAACATTTTCCATCTGAGCACAGAATCATTAAAATATATTAATCTGCTAATCCGTATATCTTTTGCTTTCCTTCCCTTTTCCTTTTCCAGGAAAACAACAAAAAGAGAATTCTCCTAGAAAAAACATTGATTCGACTTTTTAGGGTAGAATTCAAGAGAATACATTTTAAAACATTAGGGCTGAAATTTCCCTAACAATAATGCTTAAATAATAATCATATTTGTGAAAAATAACAAACCCCAAGGTTTTGTTATTTCAAATATGAATTGCTGTGTTAATAATTAACTCAGGGACAAAAAAAGAAAACAACAAACAAAACAAGGTTTCTTATTTACTACCCTTTAAATATGTGCATTTCAGGTTGTGTCCTAAGATTTACCTTCCTAGTGCAAACAACAAGAAAGGACTGAGAAGCACTGAAATTGGTATAGCTGGAAATCAGAATCAGTCTAAATTCCTGTATAGTGAAGTTAGTGAAGCTACCAAGCCCATACTAATAAACACATAGACAGATTCTTTCAGGCTTAAACAAACTTGTGCTTTGCCTACAATCATTCTGATGAAGGGCTGTGTTCCAGTCTCAACCTGACGTTGATGGAGGGTCAAGCCTTAACCTCTATGAAATTCTTTCTCAGCTTCTCTGTTAGTCTATAACATAGAAACATGGAAGGGACAGATCAGCCATGAAGCATGCTCGGAGGACAGGACATCGCATTCTGTCTTGTAGTGATGGAGGAGTGCTTAGCGTCCTCTCTGTATTTTGTTAGCTGGGGAGCAGTTGTCATTTGGAGTCCAATAGCAGGCTGCATGCATTACTAGTTCTGCACAGAGGGCTCACAGGACAAAGAGCTAATAGTAAAATTATATAGTCTTCATCCTTCCAGCTACCTAAGCAAAAGTCAGAATTCTTTCCAAATGGTATATAAAAATTTTGTATTTCTTATTTCCTTTTAATGGTTGTATATACAGTATATTGTTAAGTAATGTGTGTAAGGTTTTTATAACTCAAGTCTAAAGCTCAGGAAAAAAACAATGACTAAAATAATTTATAAAGTTTTTGGATTTTAGAAGGGCCTTTCTGGAATTTTCTGGTAACCTCTGCAGTTAGATGCCAAGTGCAGCCACAACAAGTAAATGACAGCAGTGTTTACCCATAGCTCTTTCCAGACTTTCAGCTTTTTCTTGACTTGTTAAAGGAAACATTACTCCACACATTCAACTGGCAATTTATATTCCACTTCTGTGTTGCCCTGGTGTGACTTTTTTAAAAGGTTACAGGAAGATAGTGACATGGTTTAGTGGTAGACTTGGCAGTACTAGTTTAATGGTTGGATTCATTGATCTCAAAGCTTTTTTCCAGCCTAAATGAGTCTATGATTCTAAGTGCACAAAAGATTACTGAGCAATTTCTAAATATACCTGCTGGACTCAACCACAACAATTTCTGGAAAGTATTGGCAGCTTTGCCTAGAGGCTAAACTTATTATATCCCAACATTGCTACCAAATTCCCTTTTTTTGATTACAGTTTCCATGCAAATGATTGTTTCTGAATGTAGCCTACTTTCAAGCTAATGTAGATTTTTCATGAAACCAGCAGGAAAATGAAGAAAGATTTTCATGATCTAGGGTTCACAGAAAAATTATAGCCAGATAATAAGGCATATACTTAAAGTCGGAAGTTTGCAAGCACTCATTTTGTCTAAAAACCCCAAAATAATAAAAGAAATACATTTTCTGCATGAAGAATATTTAAAATAATTGTTGTGCTGTATTGTTTTTTCTTTAATTCAGATGCCTAATTAAAATGCCAAAGCAAAAGTTACCTCAAACACTAGAGTTTCAGGTAATTTGCGGATAAGATCACAAACCAGGTCAGTCATTATTTTGGAAAAGAACTAAAGTAAACTGCATTTATGTAGGATTTGCGAGGTTTGCTTAAGCTTAGTATATAATGAAACCACCAAATTCCATGTGCCATGACAATGAAATCTGATTTGTGCAGCACTTCACAGGAGCAAGACACCATGGTGAGAAGTAAAGTGATTTTTGAAGAATGTTTGGAGATGTTGGAATTAGATGATCTTCAGGTCCTTTCCAACCCTAACTATTCTATGATTCTATGATTCCATGTTGAGGTCTGCTTTGAATTTATTAAGAAAACATAGATAAAAGAAACATCTACAGCCTGATAAAAAGACAGAGAAATGTGCAGGACAGCTCCACAGTAGGGCTGGTTTTGCAGTAGGATACAGAAAAAAGGTTGAGGAATTTTTGAATTCTTTTTCTCAACCAAAGTGCTAATTCAGATTTATAAATTAATCTTAAGGGAGAAAAATATAAATATTGAGCACATATGCAGTGTTTTTTCTTCCCAGACACAGAACTGAACCAAAGCAATGTCAGTATCTGATGTTAAATGTGCTACAGTGTAAGCTCTTTATAATCCATCTGTCTTCAGAAACTGTGAATCCAGAAAAAGAATTCAATACGATTTCTATTAAGGTGAAAGGTACTTCTGACTGGAAGAAAGACTGAATGGGTGCTTACTCCACAGCTTCTATAGAAACAAAAGAAAGGTATTTGTCTAGCTCTGCAGAAGCTATTTCCATCCTTTAATCCTTTGGTTCTTTTAGATGTTTGTACTGGAGGCTAGCTAGTTTGGGAAAGATGTCTGAAATGTGACTTTTTCAGGAGAAATTTGGCAACTGTGATCACTAAACTTTTAACAACTTTTTAAGGTGGGCTCTACTGTTCTTCATCATGCTACATTTTCAGCTTCATTCTCAGATATCAAAATCCAGAGGAAGATGATGAAGGCACGCTGCAAAGTGGGTTAGGAATGGCATGTCTAGGATCATTGTCTAGGGTTCTAGGTCTACAATTAATCAAAATTAAAACACTTTTAAGCAATTTATCTACAAGGGCAAGTACAGTTTAACAACTGTAAGCTTGTCTTTGTAAAAAGTTGTTCTATTTCAATGAAATCAATATGTTAAATTAGATATGGTCAAAATATCATAAGAAATCAGTGTAAAATAATCTGAGAAGCTATAGTTGTTACCTTTGGATTGACCACACTGCTTCTTGGACCATTACTTTCAAATTGCTTGGTTGACAGGTTGTTATTCTCTCAGTTGTATCCACAGGAATGACTCACTCATTGAAACAAACAGCTGCAACAACGAAAGAGGTTACTTTCTCAAAAAGTCTGTTCTGGCTGTCTGAAACAAGTGCAGTAGAAGTGAATTTAAACCCCCACTTCAGCTGCCATAGCTGAAATATGAGCATAGGCTGTGCACATGGGTTACAGGGAGGATGTAATAACCATATTGGTGAAGAATCAATGAACATTTGCCTGGTGCTTACCCGAGGTTGCTGAAGATTTTCTTGACTGCACATGTGTTGCAAGCCAATCTCAACAGTCCTTTCCTGTTTTAATTTCCTGAGTCCTTTCTACCTGCCTACCACATGCACATCCATTTGATCCCAAGCTGTGGCATATCTCAGGCGTATAATGTTGTATCATTCCATACTAATTAAAAAATCCAAACCAAAACCAAAACCAAAAATCTCCAAAACAACCACAAACAAAGCTAAATAAAACCAAAACCAGCCCAAAACCTTGAGTTCCATACTTATGCTTTTATTTTCTTTTGCATTACAATCCAGATGAAATGTGTACCATCAGTTCGCTCTCGAGAAAATTTTGCCAGTTTCAAGATTTAACTGAACCTTTTAAAATTTAACACATTTTCATGATGCCTTATCTTGTTTTAATTTATTTTTTTAACTGCTGTGAAGTATTACTAAAAGCCTTTTAAAACTTTTGTTATAAATTCAATGAAAATAATTTAATTTTAAAATTTAATTATTAACAAAAGGGAAAAACATTTATCTGCAGCATTTTTTATTTCTTGTCGTAGCTTAAGCCATAAATCAGCCATGCAGCTTGTTCACTCACTTCCCCCTTTTTCTTCTCTCTGCTCCTGGAGGGATGGGAAGGAGAATCGAAAGAATGCAACTCCC
>JANRGW010042268.1:15145-39808 GCA_024733675.1 Psilopsiagon aymara
GGCCAGACCAAACATCACTAAGCCATAACTAGAAACATTGGTGTTATCAGCGCTGTTCTCAGGCCACAAGTCAAAAAACACAGTGCTGCACCAACTACTAAGAAGGAGAAAAATGACTGCTACTGCTGAACCCATGACATTTCTATAAAGAAGTTTGTATTTAATTAAAATCATAATTGAAACAATTTAATATGGATGGTATCTGGAACTGTTCAGGTAAACATCCTCTGATATTATAATTAATATTTTATTTAATTTGTATTTTTTAATCATTTGTATTTGTTTTGATAAATCTCTCTTTCACTAGTCAAGGTGTTGATATTCCCATCCAAATGTATATTCTTCCAAACTGAATTCTGCATGAAATATAATAGAATTGAATTTACTTTTTTTTTTTTTTGGAATTTTTTTTCTCCTTTTGAACTTATTCTATGCTATTAAATAGAGCAAAGAGAATATATGGGTATAATTTATACTACTCTCAATAGTGCACATTGACATAGGAGATATTTTGTTGTCATATAAATTGTACACAGTACAATAGAATGGCAGTAGGTCACTATCCTCTTAAAAGATACTCCAAAGAAAATGAGGTGATCATAACACCAAGTGGGCAATCAGTAAATCTTACAGTGATGTTACCAATAATAAAGCTAAAATATTACATTGAGTGCTTGTCTGCCCTAGAGGAGACAAATCGGTTGTAACCAATGGGTGAAGTACTTTGAAATACTGGTAAATTATTTTGTGATCACATAAAAATGTGCTTGTTCTGTTTGGCTTGTTTTGCTAAAACTGGCTGTATTAGCTCACCCAGAAAAACTGTCATCTATGACTTGGTTTCTTCATGTAAAGATAGAGTGGTAAAAACTGCTGTAACTGCTGGTTTTGAAAATTTCCCTAATAAAAAACTTCTATAAAAAAGATGACTTGTCTACTTCTTTTGCTTAATTGGCTTGAAAATTGTAATTTTTAATTAGAAATGATTTTTTTTTTTATTCAAGTGCAATTTATTGTATTATATTGTTGAGGAGAAACTGATTTGGACTGGTTTTCATTCTGAAGGAGTTATTAAGGTTGCTGCGCTGTGTCTTTGGAACCATCAAGCAAGTTTACTCACTTGAAGGACTGGACAGCAGCACAGATAACGAAGAACTGATCATACATTTTTCAGAAGAGCATCCCATAGGGCCAAGTAAGGCCAATAAAATCATGACTTGTGCACACTGGAATGTAACCTCTCCTAAAAGGAAATGCCAAAACCAAATAGATTGTTTCATTGCTCTGAGAACTGTATAGCAATTAAATGAACCATCACAATCAATATACTCCCTCTTTGTTGTAGAATAAAACAACCCAGGCAATTCAACTATGCGTGATGAACAGCATGAATGAACGTGAGTATGACTAATGCTACCTACAAAGAGAAAAATTATCAGGAATATGGCTGATCATCTCAATTATTTTTTCTGCTTTTTCAATCCCTGTTTAAATAGCCTTCTGGCAGGGATTCTCAAGAAAATAGTGCATGCGACTGCTTTTATTCCATTTCCTTTTTAGGATGCACTTTTTCTGTATATAGTCTTATGAATATAATGAACACCTGATGTGTTTGATATATAAAAGTACTCCACTTTTTTTGTTGGTTTGCAGAATAGTAAATTCTATACAGCTAATGTTTGACAACAAAACAGAAAGAAGAGAAAGCCATAATGAAAAACTCAGAGGATATTTAAAATGAATGGTATAGCTGTATGGCTGTAATATAATAGAAATTATGAAGATATTTATGGAGATGACATAGCTTAGAAAGGGCTTACTGAGGCCACGATGCCACAGCTGACAAAGATGATCAAATGATCAGGATACACCAGGCCTAAATCCTACATTAGTCAGTGTTGGTGTGATTCACTCTTTCTTGAATAATTCATGAACAAATCAGTTTTTACTAGAAAAGGTCATCTTGTGCATTTCTTATGTCTTCTTACAAAAACACTTGAAAACTAGAGAGTTATCATTCACTGTCCTTGTTTTCCACTTACAGAACCCACATATTAAAAGTCATATACTTTAAAGGAAAGTAGGAAATAAAGAAAATAATATGACTCAGAAATACTTCAGAACAATTTGGTTTTCATTAATCAACTTTGAATTATATACTTTGAAAAAAAGCGAGGGAAAGGTATCTAAATACGTAATTTTTTGTTTATAATCATCACAATATTGTTGAAATTCCTGTCATGTCTAGCTAGTAAGAACATCAGTTTTTATACTTTACATAATTTAATGTATGAGTTTGTTTTATTATTGTTTTAACGATGACATGATACAACACATATGGGTCCTTCTTAGTAATACAATTGCTTGTCTATTTCCTTTTTAATATCATTTTATCACATTATATAGAAGACATTATAGCCATTATGTCAAAGCATTAGTGTCATGGGCAGAATAATGTACTTTTTTGTTAAAATGTTATTAATACACATTTATTTTTATGTCTTTACAGGAAGAACTCTGGAATATTAATAGCTCCAACTTACCTTTACGTTACATGCTGTGTATTGTAGGGTGTTCAGATATGAATCAGACAAGTAATTCATCTCGATTTTTAAAATACATTGTTACTAAAAGAAAAATATACTTTAAATTTCCAATTTTTTTTCTACGTTAATTAGTAGCAACAGTTCAGGCAAATTGAAATGATACATCAAATTAGGTTGGTAGCAACAAAATGGAGTTTAGAGTGTGAAGTTTCCATTTCTTGCATTAAAAGGATCAAACCCTTTGTGCAAACAGGTTGGTCCCAGATACGTTCACCATGCTTGCTATTGATAAATGTATCTCAGGTAGGGAAAGATTACGCGTAATTGACAAAATGGACAAGGCTTGTATGACAACTAGCACTGAGTGACTGATTAAAATTAATTTATTTAACATAATTAAAATATTTCTGAGCAACTTTCCCCTCTTCCCCCCCAGACAATCTCTTCAGTGAACGATGTTTACTATACTGGCTATTTGGAAAGAATGGACTGACAAAAAGCTTCATTTACTGCTAGGTGTAAGGCCAAATCATGTGGTGGCAGAATCTAAGCTTTGGGTGAGGAACTAGGATTTCCATCACTTCCCTTCCCCAGGAAGGGAGAATGAAGGAGTTCTGGTCCAGGATGCAGAAGGTAGGGGAAGGAGCTAACGTGGGCGGTGTACCCCTAAGGAGAGGACTAGCAGTGGCAAAGAATTAGTCTTATAGGGGACACACAGATACTTGCTTTATCAAACTGCTTAGTGCGTATTTGGTGCTTTGGAATGAATTTATTTACAAATACTTGGAGCAGAAGAAAATTCAAATTTCCTAATTAGAAAAGTATGTGATGTTTTTCTTTTGACTCAGTGTGCCCAAGACAACTAGTTGAAAGGTATTCTTAATTTAAAAAAAGTTATGTGTGAAAGGTTCAACTGATATTATCATCTGCTTCATATGACTTTTTGAAATTCACTTGTGAATATTCAGGTTTCACAATTCATATGTACATTTTGCAAATATTTGTGCAATGAAAACATGAAGGAAATATAACTGAAAATAAGGTATTTAAAATGTGTGTGAACATTCATGGCACGTGCATTATTTTTTTCTTCTGTCTAGCATTTTAAGCGTACTTCACACTTATTTGAATATCATCTATGTACACGAATGCACTAGCCATATGTATTCAAAAAGCAACTAATAAATGTATCTGTATCTTAGAAGAATTAAAAAAAATCATTTTATATTTGTACACTAAACAGTCTCCAAGTATGCTGTCAGAATGTCTTTTGTTTAATTATATTATTGACTATTAGAATTCTAAAATTAATCCTTCATGTTACGTATATATTCTGAATATATCAGATTCTTTAAACATTTTCACTGAAATAGATGGAAATTTCTAAGCAGACGGAAATTATTTGAAATAAAAAATTACAACAGATTTATCATTTGTGTCTTGAAATTTGCATCTGAGACATTATATATTAGTCACTATATTGCTACAAAATTTCTGTGGAAATCATATATTCCCATAAAAAACATTCTATTTGAATACTGTATTATTGTTCTCATTTACATTTTAAGTTCTCAAAATATAAATTTGTTAAAAACTAGTTCAACTAATTTCACTGACAATGTAGTTTTGGTGAAGGACAGTAAAGTCATTTTTTGCTGTGAAAAAAGACTATATATTTGAATATTTAATATAAATAAAAATATTAGAAAATGAAAAAAATGGTCTTAAGAACAACTGGTTGTTTTATTTTCCTTTTACTTCCACCTGTTATAAAGCCTGTAAAAAGGATATTCAGTGATATTCATTAATAATGCTCCTACATAACATTTTTAGACTGTATTTTTTTCACAACATAACAAATTATAAAAAGTCAACTAATATAATCTGTATATATGTACAATAGCAAGAATTAATAGTTTCCTTTTACTGAAGGCAAGAGTATGAAGAATACAGGACCCGGGCACAGTCTTTGTTTAGTTGTTTTGTCTGGACACAAACAGCTGCCAAATCCTAGAGATGGGAAGCTGACTATTCCTATTTATCCCTTCTTTGTATAGTTTCAAACTGATGACTGAGATGGACCAGTACTTTTCCAGCTAAACCCTTAACTTTGAATGTTTGGATTTCTTTCTAATATGTTTCCATTCATGTCCTATTTTTGCTTCTCAGTGTTTTTTTTTTTTTTTTTTTTTTTGTTGTTGTTGTTGTTGTTGTTGTTTGGCTTTGATTTTTTTATTTGTTTTAGGAAAAGTATGATAGGTTATCACAGGCTACATAACATATGTGGTTAATATTCTGTACAATATATTTTGTGCATAAATCCTCCCCCCAAAAAGCTCCTTTTGGATTTATAGTAACCTATGCACATTCTTTAATCTTCCAACAAATATCGCTTCTCTTCTTATGGGCATTTCTTAGAAATCAAGGACAAAAATAAGTTATCACAAAAGTTATCTGAACAATTATGTCCATAACTGTCCTGTGATGATATAACCTAAGATGACTGATGAAAGGGACATGTTCACTTTCACGCAGCAGATTATACTGTTCTTTTGTATTGAAGACCATATTGCTCTTCAGCTGCTTTTCACAGCTTTCTGCTGAAATCTCTCTCTCAAGAGAATGAAACAGTGAGACAGATTCTGCAATTGTTTCAAAGCAAAGTCAAGTGGACTAACTGGAGTTGCTGATGGTGATCTGAGTAACCCAGTTGACTTAATTCTCAGACCACGGGAAACAGAGCACTCGTAGGATCTCACTGGGAGAACTGGCTTCTGCCTAATGTGTAGCAAAGATCAGTTGTGAATCACAGAATCATAGAATTATTAGGGTTAGAAAGTACCTTAATGTCATCTAGTTCCAGCCCCCTTGTCATGGGCAAGTATACTTCCCAAGGTTTCAGTTTCTTGAAACACAGTGGCTAGGTAAAAAATGTGTAACTATCATATACGTAGTAAGCAAAATAAGCTCAAGAAATCTGAGAGAATTCTGACAATGCAGGTTTTATAATCCTGCAGTTTAATGTTTAACCACAGTTTAGGATTTTACAGCATCTCACATTGTTGACATAGCTGTTTCCATCTGATAAGCTATGATGAATCTCAGTAACTGGGAAGGATTAAAGAAATATTACATCTTAGGTGCTAACTTTAATGCATTTTTTTAGTACATTTTATGCTCATTAGCATGGCAATACAGCTGTATGTTCTTTATTTGTGTGAGGACAGTATTTTTAATCTAGGTAGAAGATAACACTAAATTCTGTGATAAACATTTAATTTCAATACGTTTTGTGCAGATTTCACCTTTGGATATTTCCCATTTTCATACTATTCCCTCTTCTTATATCATTTAGTACAAAATTCACTTTCTCCTAGAACTGATTTTGTTTGCTTAATTTCTCCCATGGTATCCACAAGAGTTTATTTACCATGGCTTATTGAACAAAAAGCCTCTCCCTTAGCATCTCTGTAATTCCGTTTATCACTGTATTTTATTAGTCACTGCATACATTTGGCTGTGTCTTCTATTTTAGCCTGATCTGCTGTTTGCCATTGTGTTTAGACACACAGAGAAACTGATGTATTCAAAGCTGATATTTTTTGAATAGTGAGATATTTATTATCATATTTGTTTGCATTTTCTCCTGAAAATTATAGCTATTGTAAATGTTAACTGTTGATTTTCCTTAAAAACATGGAAAGACTAATGCCTTCATGTTCACTTTTCGGCACAACTGCCATTAAATGTATTTTGAATTGCTGTCCAAGCATTTTAGAGTTCTTTGCAATGTTATTACCAGACTGGCTGAGGCATTAGTTTCTTTTCCCGTTTTTGGATTTTCTTCAACTTACAGACTGAGAGTTAGATTAAGGAATTTGCAATTAGGTACCATGAACAGAGCCCAGATTCTGTGTGGTATTTATTACTTTTTGAGTTTCTGCCTCTTTTTTAGCTCTTATGAAACTTGATTTATGGTTCTAATACAATACTGCCTAGAAGCCCCATTCAGGAATAGTACAAGAGAGTTTTACACATACACTAAGATTAAATGAGTTTATAATACAGATTAAGTAGCTCTTGATTGCAATTGTCATGCAAAATTAGCCAGGGCAATGGTTTTTTGGATTTATGTGGTTAGTGATTGTTGTCTTGTTTTTGTTTGGGTTTTTTTATTTTTTTAATGCTACCTTGAAGTCCTAAACCTGGACTTTGCTGAGTGAATCTATGTAAAGGTGAACAGTTACACAGTATAAACAGGTTCTTACAGCACAAAATATCTTTATTCTTTTTTTTTCAAGTCAGAACAAAAAGATTAATCAACATAATGCCACGGAGAAGGGAAAGGTTAGAAGAGAAGGTTATAAATTAACTGGACTTTAGAAAGAGCTTTCTGAATGAGGAGTGTTCTGTCTACTGATTCAGCTCTATTGAATCATAGAATCATTTAGGTTGGAAAGACCTTTAAAGTCATTGAATCCAACAGTTAACACAGTACTGTCAAGTCCACCACTAAACCATGTCCTTAAGTGACACATCTCCATGTCTTTTGAGTACCTCCAGGGGACTCAACCACCTCCCTGGGCAGCCTGTTCCAGTGCTTGATAACTCTTTCATTAAAGAAATTTTTCCTATTGCCTAATCTAAACCTGCACTGGCACAACTTGAGAATGAGGACTCCAGGGTTAAAGAGAACCAATCTCAAAACTGAAAAGTGGTTTGCAGCAACTAAAATGCTGAAGCCTTCTATGTGAGAGAAAGAAGGTTTTTCTACATTGCCTTGGTCAGCACAGCAGGTATGGTTATGTGTGCAGAAATGAGGAATATAATTGAAAACTACCTCTCTTGTGCCTGAGTGAGAAGTATGAAAGGAGTCTGGAAGGATAAGAGATAAGATAGTCAAAGCAGGGAAAATAAACTCCTATTAGACAATTTAAAAAAATATTAATAATAATACAAAAAAAATGTTGCCAATGTGTGAGAACTCTAAAAATGAAGAAGACTTACGGACCAGATTGTACCTGGTTGATGTTTTGGGTCTTAGGGAGATTTAAGAGGAGAGCTGAATAGCTCCAAGAAAGCTACTATTTAAAGGTAAAATTTCCCTCTGCCTTGTTTCTTTTTAACATTTCCCCCACCCCCACTCCCCCCATATTGTGATGAAGCAAGGAGGACTTTTTTAGATGTGTACACTATTTCCATCAAGTTCCCTTACATGGTCTATGGAATCAAGAACTCCCTTACTTAACTTCTAGTACAAATTAGTATACTGATTCAGTAAGGATGAATATTTCTGTTCTTTCAGCTCCATAGCATATGGCTTTATCATTTTACAGAAGAATATAGCCTCAGTCTCTCTTTCCTAGAGAATAAACTTAACTGGCCTTCAGTATTTTCATGCTAAACACATCATCTGTTCTTTAATTTCTTGACTAATTGCTCTGAATACGAAAAAAATATGTGAAACTACCTGTATATTTGAAGTAGAAAACACATGAGTTTTCCTGTGCTTTATCAGTGGCATTTATGTTAACACTGCAAGGACCATTTGCATTAGTATTGCATTCTAGGGGTTGGGATTCCTCTCCACATGCTACCAGAATCCTGGTTTTCAAAAGCAAAGCGCATCACAAGTTCTTAGCTTTGTATTTCTGTTCATGCCTTGTCAGAGATTGGTTATCTCAGCAAAGCATTACTTTGCTAAACCTTTCCTATCATGATTGCTTAGCTTTACCCCTCTTCTGTTTCAAGTTATTTAAGTATAATTTTAGCTTCACTACCACTTTTCCTTCTCTGCTCCAACCACTGTGACTTTCCTTCAAGTATCCTTTCTTACACTATTTATTACTGGCTAGATGAACTCCACAATTCCTGAAAAGTAAAGAATACAATTAATACTTTTGTAATTTATGTCTCTAATGCCTCTGTCTTTTCTGCTTTCTCTGTAACTCTGATGCCTGTTGATTGTACAATGCATAGTGGGCCTGGTTGACTCCTGTGTCTCTTTCCATTACTAGAAAAATAGTAATATGTTTTTTTGTAACAATACTTCTGTTATACTAATTTCTATGCCTGCTCTTACTTTCTGTTTTACATCTTTAGTCTGTAACTCACTCAAGTCCCCACTATAGCTTGTTCTGTCTACACTGACAGGTAAGACTATCTGCTCAGTGATGAGATAAAAAAAAGAGCCTCATTAAAAAAAGAAGGTAGCTCAAGAGTCATGAAATGAAATTAGAGATTCTCTGATTTATCTGGGTCTTGCAAATGTGCATAACTTTCAGCAGTTCTAACAGCTGGATAAGAAGCAGTTACCAGCATTCAGGTTTTTTATGATTGCCCTAAATTGCGGATACAAATATTTGTCTTTTACTATGGAACAGAGGAGCTATAACAGGCCTGCTTTCTAAACTGTATTTCTTCTGTGGCAGTATATTTTTCTTTCAAAGTTACACCACGGTAAAGCTTACTCCTGTCTATATTTTCTCTAAGGTTTCCTGAGATTCAGTGTCTGCCTTTAGTTCTGCTTGACAGGCTAGGATGAAATCATGCCAATATATCATTTGTTTTCTCCTGAGCGAGCTCCAGTGAATACTTGGCTCAAGCTATGTGATGACAGTAAGTCCGCAGTTAATTCTCCCTCTATGCCTTGCTGGCCATCACCATGAGCTGCTGTAAGTTCAATTTAAGGAAAACCCATTTCTGCATCAAGTTCCATTCCTGTCCAAACACAACTGAAAGCCCTTTGGTTCAATGGAACAGGATAAAAAATGCTAATGAGAATAATATAATGCTATCTGGGGGAGAAAGGATCCTTTCTTGCTGTACCTTTTTTTGTCAAGGGTGTCATAGTGATTCTTTTGAAATTGTTTTCCTTTGGCATAACCTTTCACTCTCACTCTTGAAAAATCTAAATTGTTCATTTCTTGAGCTGCAGATTATTGTCCACTGGAGACTTAAACATGATCAGACAAGCCCCTTAGATTCTTAGACTTTCAGGATCATTATTGTTTGCCTGTAAGACTTACAATGGGGGGAAAATATTGCCTAAGACTGAAAAGCAGAGGGGAAATCACAGCTACACAAGGATCCACTATATTAAAGTTTCCTGACATGTCAGAGTCCCAGCTGGTTTAATGAAGTGAGTACTATCTACTGTGAGTTGACATGCAGAAGATCTTGTTGTCCTTCTGTGAAAACAGGGACCAAGTACTGACTTGAGTACATGCCTTTTGCCATCTGATTGTGGCCCATATAGTTAGTACACTGGGTAAGCAGCATAAACAGCATCATAAAAGATTAGTTAAAACGACATTTATTATATTGCTGGAATTAGCAAGGCAGAAGGATGCTTCATCTCATTAACAAAGTGCTGATCCTGCTAAGGTTATATTTCTTGTGGATATGTTAACTACCTATGTATCCCTGCATAAAGAAATAAATTATAGTTATATGCTTTTTAGAATGTGTGGAAATTTATCTGTGTAAATCTTATTCTAAACACTCGCTTTTTTCTGCTTAATTATTCTGCCTTCGTCTCTCATGATTCCAGTGAAGTTCAGTTCAGAAATTATTTGCCAGCATTAATCTGAGTAAATATTAAGGCTGGACAGAGAAAGGCTGAGAGTGAGCGTTATTTCCAGGAACCCATTTTTCTCATTCTGACAAGTGTTGGAGCTATAAAGAGGAAGTAACTCATAGTTTCATTCATGCTTTTCCACGTGTCATAGTTAAACACTAGCTGGCAACTTAGTACCGTGCCGCTATTCAGCCATTCTTCCCCCCCTCTCCCCAAAGGACTGGGGAGGAGAATCTGGAAGAAGGGTAAACTCGCTCCAGTTTATATACTGGGCATGACGTACTATGGTATGGAATATCGCTTTGGCTAGTTTGGGTGGCGTGTCCTGTCTTTGCTTCTTCCTGGCTTCCTCCTGTGCCCCTCCTCCCTGGCAGAGCATGAGACTGCAAAGTCCTCGATCAGGATAAGTGCTACTTAGCAACAACTAAAACACTGGTGTATTATCAGTGTTGTTCTCAGACTAAAGGCAAAACACAGCACTGTGCCAGCTACTGGGAAGAAAATTAACTCTATCTCAGACAAAACCAGGACACCACCTTTTCTCCAAAAATTTTCTTCACTAGATTAATCTCTTGGAATATATATAGTTTTAAGGATCGTAATAGTTCCCTAGTTGAGGGTAGACCTGACAGTGCTCACCTTGGCTTATTTGCAATACTTTTACACCAAGGTTGAAACTGTTAGCATACCTTCGAAGTTTGGATAAGTTCCACACAGTCATCCAGACATAGTATAGCAATTCTAGAATTGTCTTGGCTGTTTCTTTTTTCCTTTAAATGTGAGAAAGTAAATGTAATCAGAAACCAAAATTTATGATTTGGCAATTAAATAAATACGTCTTACAGTGCATTTCTATAAAATTCAATGTGAAATTTCAAAGGAATAGAAATAGTAGTATTCCATGATAAAACATAAATAAAAAGAAAATAAGCAGTTTTGAAATACATTCTCATCCTGGTGTTCAAAATTTAGCTAGGCAAATGCTAAGGATAATAAAAATGCAGATTGTTGTCCTAATAAAGGATAAGAACTCATTCCAAACAGTCATCATCCATTACAGAAATTCATATTTATGGATTTTGCTGCAGTCACTGGATCTGGTATATCCTTTAGTAAGCAGATTTTAGACAAGATAGACAGATACAGTATATTTATAACCTTTGTAGTTCTCTGATCATTGATATGATGTGCTGTATGGCTATCAAATGTTTCTGCTATGGGATAACTGGTCTCTTAAGAGATTATTTTGATATTCAACATCCACAGCAAAATCGCCCACTAAGAAACCCTGTGAAAATACTACTTCTGCCTACTGTTTGCACAAACCTGGTAATCATTTCAAAGTAATCTGCATTTATATTTTTTTAATCTATTCATTTAAGACTGAAGCACTTAAATTCTTAATAGAAAAATAGATGAAATAAACATTGAATCCAAGATCCACTAAAAGCAAAGTATTTGCAGTGTTTTAATCCTTCTAGAATTTCAAATGAAGAAGCAAAGGTAGTAAAATATTGAAAAATGTGCCAGCTGTGTGGAGTGTGCCCCTGCGCTAGCAATTTAATTCTGATCAGCAGAAAGCTTTGGAAATTCAACTCCCAATTCTTTCCACTTACTCCTCTTCATCTGCATTGGGGAGTACTCTTGAAGCAGGTATTCCTTTTGGGTGAAGCTTCATCAAGGAGGTCTCCAGCTGTTACTGGAATTCTGTCCTTCAGAATGGTCCAGAGCTACTCCAGCATATTCGCTACACAGGAGGGGAGATGAAACGTGTAGTGTGGATGTCAAGTCCTCAGCTCCAAGTCTTCTGCTCTACTAGCCTGCTTCCCTGCTTCTATCACACTGCAGTACTTGCTAATATATAAGTATCCTGATGTTTCAATGCTAACTTTTAACTAACAGAGAAGTGCTCTTTTCTATCAATCTGCCTTGATAAGTCATACAAGACTGTATCAGTCTGAGACCTGTAGTATTAAATTTTGATGTTCGAACCTTAAAAAAGAAAGCTGTAAATATTTATAATTGTGTATGCATGTGTGGCTTGCTCAAGCTCATCTAATTCTCATTGGCCAGAAATACCTTGAGAGCAAAACTTGCAAGAATACTGAAGATTCCATTACTTCTAAATTCCTGCTGGAATAAGAAAACCCACAATTCAAATTTTTCCTGTAGTGTTCCTGTGTATATGCTTTCAGTAAGGATACTGTAGTCTGCAGATTGTCTTATTCAACTTTTTTAAAAACAGAGATTTACAGTGATGTTTGATGTAAAGCAATCAGTCTTTTGGAAATTGATTTCAGAAAGTTTATGTGCAGTAGAGTTTAAAAAACTCCTAGATTCTCATTTGTATTTTGTATTTGGACAAACATGTGAAGAAGGGAAGAGAGAAGGGAAAAAAAAAGGAATGAACATAGACCATTATTTCTTCTTTAACTCATTACAGATTGCTTGCTTTCATGTATGTCTACATTAGCATGTAAGGAAGAGGTATAGGAAGGTGATTTTGGGGTTTGCCTTATTTTCCTGGATGCATAAAATAGGCAAAAAAAAAAAAATAAAAATCTTTCATTTGTGATATATGCTTGCGACTTACATATGGGAAATGATTTTTTTTCATGACTCCTATAAGAAAAATAAAATACAAACATGGTTTCTCTATTAAGTATTACCTCTTTCTTTTTCCTCTTCAGCCTTGAAGCATATTTTGTCAATAAAATTATTTTTTGATCTAAAAAATAAAACCTCTGTTGCTGCAATAATTTCAGTATAGAATCAGGGTGAAATAAATGATCAGCTATGTATATCAGAAGACACAGAGGTTTGCACAGTGTTTCTTTTCCATCTTCTTCCATATACCTAGATTATGCAGTTACTACCCACAATAATCTAATATTATTATATAAAGAAAGACAAAGTCAGGCAAAAACATTGATGTCAGCAGCTGTTATAACACTGAGTTATAACACCATTAGTCAGACAAAAGTCTGCTGATAGATTAGCATAACATAGGATCGTACTGAACCAGTCTCACATATAAATCAAAACAAATTCCCTGCCAGAATAAAATGCTTAAAGGGCTCACAGAAAATGAAACACATCTGAAATTATACAAAATGAAAGAATATAAATCAGATAAATTGATGTATGTATGCATATGTGACAGAGAAAACAGCATATGGGATATCTGAATGCATCATAACTGCTTCTTTCATCTTTAATGTAGAAACAGCTGTTGGTCTGCAGTTCTTTCAGAGACTCAGGTAGCAGAATTCACTGTTAAATTAAAGCCTTTGACAACAGAAAATACAGCAGGAATGTTGATGTTTCCTGGGTAACATCAACATTAGCTGGCACAGGAACTAGAACTCAACCTCAATGCCCTGTTTCTTCAGAAGATGAGAAACACTGCAGCGTGAAATCCAGAGATTTGGAATACAGCCAAAATGTACCATAACACTCATGCTAGGTCTGTGACATTCTAAGCTACATCTGGAACAAGAGAGCTTGCTCTTTCACAGGTTCTTTTGACTGTCCTGGATTCACTAATTTCTGTGTTAGCATTTTGAGGCCACAGAAGGGATATGCCTTTGAAAAAAACTGTGTTTAGGTAAGCTTGTTTTAAATTTACCTTGAAAGTGCATCTGTTTTACTGAGCAAGTGAAGGTTTTAGGTGCAAGGAGAATCAGCTCTTCAGCTGTTTGTATACAAATTTTAATATGAGGGCATTGAATTCTTGCACAGTTTTCATTAAGTCAGTCTTGTTTCAGAAGCAGCTTGATATGAAATGGGCAAAATATGAAAATGACATATTCAGTGCTCTTTATCAGAACAAGAAAAAAGTTTGACTCAGTTTCTCCAGGAAACTCAGAATTATAAAATTTCCATCCAAAATATAAATTATAACATGCATTTATATATGTATAAAAATGTGGGTTTGTATCTTAGAATGTATTGTCTGTTAAGTAGTCTAATCAGGAAGCAGCTAGGAAAAAAAAGGGTAGAGAGAGAGCAGAAAAGAAACAAAATGATGTAGAGCTCTTAGTGGACCTAATATTTTTGCTACTTGTCTGTACATGCAATGATCTCCCAATTTTATAGATGAGTAATCTGGATCCTAGTTTTAAAATAGTTTCAGAACAATTTTTTGTCTGTTTACTGGGCCCTGGTTTTTGTAAGACAGTTAAAGATGGCAGGAGTTGGATCTCCCCTGCTTCAATTTACCCAATTACTCTTTGCTCTATCCCCCAAAAACATAGAGAAGCAGTTTATTATTTTCCTCTCTGCAGAAACTTTAACATATTTGAAGGCCGTTAACAAACGTCCTTTCAGTCTTCTATTCTCTAGAGTATAGGAACCCAACTCTTTCAATATCTTTAATAGCTCATATTTTATAGACCCTCCAATGAGCCGTATTTTCTGAAATAATATCTTGAGGACATGGTAAGCTTATTTTTTTAATTGGAAACTCAGAAGACACTGGGATTAGTTCAGTTCATTTTCTGCTGTTTGCAGATATAAACTGTAATAATCCCCAGCAGACTTCATCTAAGATATTTTCTCCTTTTCACATGCATTAACCAGTTACACCACAATGATAAATGATAAAGTTCCCATAACTTATTCTCACCTGGCATTTATTTTGTTCTTTTCTTGTTGTAAGAGTAAAAAAATAAGTGGAAAGTTACAGTTACTATGAGAAGCTGTACTACAACAGAAGAAAAAAACACTTGAGACAGAAGGAAGTTTATTTAACTTTATTAACATTTGATATGTCTCTCCTGACACTGGAAGTTAATCAAAGGTCTCACTTTCATATCTGAAAACTGTAAACCAGCCATCTTGACTCATTTCTCTGTTTTTTTGGTTTTGTTTTGTGTTATTTCGGCGTTTGTTATTGGGTTTTCAGTTTTTGGTGGGAGGGGGTAGTTTATTTGGTTGGTTTGTGGGGTTTTTTTGTTTATTGCTTTCTTTTTTTAATGGGAAGTGGATTGGGCAATCACTTCATTTACAACATGTACCTGCAAATATTAATATTTTAACCCAGATCATGCACTGAACCATGCAACTTCAATTTTGCTGTTTCAGATTAAACCAAGATTTATTCTGACATGGCAGCCTTCCATTCCTCAAGCTGGAGAAGGTTCATCTTGGGAGCTGTGTACATTCTGAAGCCTGGCAGAAGGTGCAACTTTGGAGCAGCTTCACCCTGTCCTGATAAAGGAGGCAGCAGCTGATGGGGCTGCCATTGTGCTCCTTAACGCTCTCATCATAGCACAGGGGATTGTTCATAGCTACAGCTGCTGACCCAACTACTCTATGGTAGGTGGGACAACAGAAATAAGGTCAGTGCTATCTTTAGTTCTATGTCTGTCCTAGCCAGCTGATAGGCAGCAGAGACATCTCCATGGAGTGTCCCACTGGTTCTCATTTCCCAAGGTCATGCACAAGCCTGGAATACTTACAGTCTAGTGAATTTTTCTCCCCCTTCTTCCCCTTTCCCTTTCTCTCCTTTCTTTCATCTCAAGGAACAGAATGTGTATGATATGTGTGATATTGTGATATGCTCTCTGAAAGCCTAGCTCTGACCCTGGGATGGAAAGGCAGAAAAGTAGTAGCCAGAGTGGTACACTCATTAGTTCCAGCTCCTGTAAGGGTCAGCAGTTGAACCTGGGCAGATTCTTGGGGCTTTCCAAGTCAGGAGGCAAAGCAGATGAGGTCATTCCATTTTCCTATTTGTTTCCATTCCTTCTTTCCTAAGCTGAAGGCAAGAGAATTACAAGGATTTCTTATCTTTCTTTCTTCATTTTTGCTTTTTTGTCTTCTTTTTCAGTGTTGTTTCTCTCTGAGCAAAGGATAAGTGTATACTTATGTTTGAGTGTCCAGGGTATAGTAGGAAATGAGCAAAGCCCTTTTTAAAGAATAAAAGAACAACCAATAAAAAATAAGAAAATTAAATCTTTTAAAGTTTTTGGTAGATTTTCCCAAATCTTATTATTGTAACCTCACCATCTTGAAAAAGCAAAGGATAGATGTTTTGCTTGACTAAAATGTGATACTTCTACACTGACTGCCATGATCTTGCTGCAGTATGACAGCCAACATAAACAAGCTTGTGTAATAAGTCATTCATCATTGAAACTGGTGCTATGTATATGAAATATGTCTTATTTGAAAGTAAGACATAAGTTCTAATAAGTCCTATTTCCATGTCATGTCCTGTAATTTAAAAAATGCTATGTCATTTTCTAGCCTCTGTTCAAACCTGGACATAGTACTTTACATTTGTATCTGCAACCAAGTTGAGGTTCAAAGTATGAAAGTAATAACTTAGAAGCATATCTATAGGTTTAGAAACTCATTTTTTAAGCAAACACTGGGTATCCTTCAGGAATTAGATATTTGAGGGAGAGGTATAATTATACTGAATCATTTGAAAAGGGTTAGGATTTCTCTCAGACTGCTTGAGACTAAACTGCCTTATAATTGATATTGTTCGGACAGTGCTAGACAGCAGTCATTGCAATTATTAGAAGTTGATTTTCTATTGTACAGAGAGCTTTCTTATTATTATTCACTATTCTAAGCAAATTTAGTTTGAAAATATACATTTTTATTTTATTCACGTTATGGAGTACAATGATGAAAGACTGAAGAAATACAAAATAAATAATGAATGCAACAGTGAACTGAAATATGTACTTGATTTTTTTATTCATAAAATCATTGAGTTCTCTATAGCATATCCCAGAATGTGGCAGAATGAAATAAAGACCAACAACAAGGCTGCTATTTTACAGGAAAACAGTAACTATGATTTTCTTGCATCATCCTTTCATATCATCCTTTATCCCTGCCTGATGAGACTCAAGACAAATCTTAAAGGCCAATTTTGATTTCAGAGCTGTCACTTGTATTTCTCTACTCTTGACTAGCACAAAAAGGTACTGGAAATGAATAAAACCTATGTTATATATTATTATCTTTTTTTCTCACTTATGCCTGTATATGGCCAGCAGGATATGAAAAATTCTTTCCATAGAAAAAGCTAGCAAAATACCACAGTTTCTCTATTCATACAAAAAGACAGAGGAAAGGGGAGTGCTCTCAAGAGGGTGGACATTGCTGATATGACATCACTCAGGACAAGATGGCTCTGCACCCTGAGCCAATCTGGCTAACTGACCAACATTTTACTCAGCCTATGATCACCAAAAGCTGAGTGGGATGCTGTCAAGGCAAAGAGAGAACCTTCAAGCAGATGTAACCATGCTTGTCTGAGAATGGCAATCTAAGTGTTTTCCAAACCAGAGATTGCAAATAGTATTAATAAAAAAAACCCCAAACCTGGTCTCAGAATTTCCTACATTTCACCATAGAGGTAAGTTGCATTCTCTATTAGAACCAAACCATGTACACTACCATTCAAATATGAGAAGGCTTTTAAGACATCACTTTCATGCTAGATAAAGGATATTGAAAGGCCATAATGGGATTACATTATAATCCACAGGTAAGAGCAGGATTCATGTCAAAGGATTCTAGCTATAGTTTTATTAAGCTTCCCTCTTACTTTCAGAGATTAACTAGCAGGACAATATCTGACACCTGATACAGCAACAGAAAGGATTTGTGCGGTTTTCATTTCATATATTTGACAGTAACACTAATGGAAGAGCTATGAGCTGAGCAGTTTTGAAAGGTTTACTCTGTGCAGTTTATGAGCTTGTTTAGAATATGCTTTCAGAAGAAAGTGCATAGCAAGAACTTATTTTTAAACTACCTGATTTAAGTAGATTCAGGACTCAAGCACAATTTAGGAAAATTAATTACCTTGATGTAAAAAAAGAATTAATTGTGATTGATATGAAAACCAGCATTGTAGATATGCCCAAGATAAAGAACTTTTAATAAATAAGCCTCATGACATCTTTTTTCTTGCAAGCTTGAGAGAATAAGGGAGATCTCAGCATTTTCTTGTGTCATTAAACAGTCAGAGCAACATGTATGAATTGAATGTCTGCGCATATGAATGTGAAATAACCAAAATGTTGAATTTAATCAGGATGAATAACTTTGTGCAAGCTAGAATATACTCCATTGCAAAAAAAAAAAAAAAAATCATTCGAATTGGGAATGAATCATGGTACGAACTTTGGCACACAATTGTAATTTCACATAAATGACATGAAAACAGAATGATCTCCTAAATTTAAGAGGTCCTGCTTCACCTAATTTCTAATTTTTTTTTTTTTTTTCTTTTGACTTTCAAGATTTGGTTCTACTCTCAATTCAAAGCAGCGAGTGCTGCTGATTTCATTATTCTCAGCATGCATGTGTCACTTTTAAAGCAACTTGGGTTAATGGTTGCCATTTCCTGCTTGTCTTGTATTGCTAAATAGAAGTTACAGAGAAGTAATTGCAATTAAAATAGTATTTACACTGCTGTTTATATTAAATCTTCCTACTGGAAGGTAAGGAACCTTCCCATCTGAAACTCCATATGGGGCTCAAGATATACCTAGAGCAAGCCTATACCAAAACCTTTGCTACACCATAAACTTATGCTGTCAATAAAATGTTGCTTGAAAACTCAATTTATTTTTCAGTTAGACACTCTAACAACACAGGGATGAAAATCCATGAGCCAATTCTGGGTTCTCAGTGAATGTCCATGCAAAAAAGTAATGTGACTTCAAACTTACTTACTTACAAATTGAGGTGAAAGGAACCTGAACAGTTTCATTGAGGCTGCATACAAGAAAAAAACCTTTGGTGTTGCACACAGACCTAGTTAAGAATCATAAGGTAATAATATTGGGGATCATTTGTTAGATGCCTAAAATGAATAGGCAGAAGAATACACAGAAAAGGACTACCTTTTTTTTTCCATTTAAATGCTATTAGAAAAAAATAACCAAAATATATTAATGCTGTTGCAAAAAGCTCAGCAATTAAAATGTGTAAGAATTTGCATTTAAATATGAATATCACTTTTAACTTTTACCCTTTGCTTGTTGCATTAAATAGTAATAGAATTTTATATTCTCCAAGATAACCACTTGGTTCTTCATAGATTGGAGGCCTTCAGTATTTGCCAGTGGTAGAGAATTATAATTTGGCGATGATTAAATTATTTTTTATTATTCAAGACAACTTTGTAGATTTCTTGCATCTATAAAGCCAGCAGAAACCATAATAATAATTTTGACTGATGTCTATGGAATTTCTAGCTAGTCATTGAAACAGTAAATCTATAGCTTTAATTCTAAGCTACAGAACATATTGAAAGAAGCTACCTAAATTTGATATACAGACTCCCAATGATATAAAATTAACCTTATTCACTTATAAATCATTGCTGTTAAACTCTGATAAAGCATGCACATCCTATGTCCATTCTTGCTTTAAATTCTGCTATAATATTTCATTTTCACTACCGAATCTGTTCTCTGATGTAAAATGAATCTCAGCTATATTTTGCGTCTTTTCCCCATTGCCATCATGTGTTCTTGGTATTGTCCCTGTGCTGCTACATGAATAGCTTATAGAGGTTCATCAAGTTTTGTGTTTGAAAGGAACATTCCAGAATATAAGCATCCAATGCAAATTGAGAAAGGATACAATGCTTAGTCGTGACAATACAGTGTGTAGAAAGCCAAACGAATGAACATCAATTAATGGATTATCCCTTTTGGGGGGAGAGTAATCACTTTCAAATAAATGCTGGTCCTGAGATGCTTCATTCAACTGTAATGAGAATACCTATGCAGGAAACCAAAAGCCAGGAATCTGATGTTGCAGCTTAATGAAACACCACAAACCAAATTCCTCTATTCAAGAAGATACTTATTCAATTCTTTTGGGCCAGGTCCGCGGCATCTTTAGAATTGAAAGGCTCCTAAGGATTACACAGCAAAGATAAAAACAATCCTAAAGCATCCTACAGAAGCCATGCAATCTCAACAGAAATTACTATAATTTTTGTGATTTTGGATGAGCAGTCAGTAGCTTACATTCTTAGATACAGGAAAAGAGTTTTATATAAGACATGTAAACTAGAGTATTGGCAGTCTTAGACTTGGTTTATATTTGATCAGGTTTGTGGAATATCTTATTTTTTTGGTATGTTAAAATAAACAAATTGATTTATTGCCGTGTTCAGGCTTCATATTAAGCATTTGAGTGGTCTCATTGACATCAGGGGATTAAATCTAAGAATGTGCAACAGATCTGCATGACCCAAGCTTTTACTCTGAGATTATAATTAATAATTAACTTTTAACAATTATAACTTTCTGCTTTGTATTACTATATTAGCATTCCAGAGGCTAGAGCTTGATTTATGCTACCCGAGAGCAACCCACAGATGTTTCAGTGCTTCACGTAGCTCTTGGTACCTTAATCATGGGGTAATTGACTACGCAGTAACTCTGAAGTTAAAATGCTTACCCATTAAAAAAATGCATAATTAACTTGAATATGAACAAAAAAAAAAAAAGTTACTGTTTGAATGCTGAAATTTCTTAGTCATCGCATGTATGTTATTTCTTCTATCCAAGTATCTAATAATAATAAAAAAACTGCCTGCAATTAAATTCTGACATCTTCTCACATCTTTGTCCTTTATATACAAATAGAATTTTCCTACATGCTTCTACTGCAGAGGAAGGGAGCTATTTGACAGCCTTTCTGATTCCTGTGTGGGATAAAAAGAGGTAGTGTACAAATTGTCGTACTTCTCTGTCACAATTCTGTTCTCAAAGGATTGCCGCAAGGAGAACAAATGTAATTTGCTTTCTAGCTTCATTCTGCCATTACTAACGATACTGAGGCTGCATAGAAAAGTTGGCCTGCTGATATTTCTTTACTAAGAAATGAAGAAGATAACAACTTCTGCAAGGTATGTAATAAATAAAGAGTTACTCTGATATGTATCAGTGAAATGTTGCTTTGGACCTGCAACCTGGCATAAAATGCCATTATCTATTATTGCTGCTTTACTAAACCGTTTAGGTATCCTTCTGAATCTGCTTAAATGAAGTACTCTATATGAAACGATATTTAACTACCCTGAAGCTAGTGTGTACCTTCCATGCTAGCTCAAATAAAATGTGATATGCCCATCATTAAAATTTGGTTTTTGTTTGTTCCTTCACATGCCCATCTCATTGAAGTTGACCCAGTGATCTGTGAGGCAAGCAGTTCTGCTTGTCATCTTTCCTTACACATCCAGGAAAAATGAACACAACAGAAACTGACTTCAAGCAATATTCACTTCTGATTTGCTACTTTTCATCCCAGACTCGGGCTATGCCCTATTACTTCATATACGTTGTTTCAGTGCTTGAATCTGTCAGAAAAAAAATAGCGAGGGGAAAATTTCCAGTAGACTGCTGCGGATGGGGAACACATTAAACTTATTTTAATCTTTTACCCAAAGAACTATTAGTTTGCAAGGTGTTTGGGAAAGATTGTAAGTACTGATAAGGATAAAAGCATTTTTCCTTTAAAAGAAAAAATAACCTAGAAATTAAATGTGAAGTTTGTCAATAACTGAGATAGAGAAATGCCAGTTATTTCAACACTAGTCTATTAAAAAAATTCAGGTAGAAACACTGATTTAAACATCTGGGAAAATAGCGGTAAATTATCACTAGCTCATGCTCCTGAGGCTGCAAGAAGATGTACCATACAGATTTGATAGATCGTAAAGAGAATATTATAATTGTAGTATCTTAGTGGGATAGTTTAGCCTTTCTCACACTATTCCTGCCTGCAGGAGTGATTTCTAACAGTCATTCGATCCCTTTTATTGGCAAAACAATTTTGTGGGCTCACCATACAGGCTATGTTCAGAGTGACAGCCTTATGTTGTGCAGTCAGGGTAGGTAGCAGCAGTACTTTTCCTAAACAGGCATTAGAACCATCAACTTTTATGATAAATTTAAAATAGCATAGAGGAATAATTTTCTTGTTTGCATACATTTCATTAGAAGTTGCTCTGCTACTTATGGTAGAATTTCTTCCAGGTTTCTAGTTCATCATATGTGTCTTCTCATTTTTATATGTCACATCTTACTAATGAAATGATATTCATGTCAGTTAACTTGCCCCTTTCACTAATTGTGGAAGAAGAATCTTCACAGTCTCAGTTCTGATCCAGGAGCACACATATTTGCAAGGAAATAGAGTTCAAGTTTGTTTGCATGGCATGACATCTTCAGTCTTTCTCATTTTGTTTATGATTTTTCCTTTTATCTCATTTGGCCATCCTACTGAAGATGACCTACAAAGCCACTTCACTCTGCCAGCAAGCAGCAGAAAAACAGATGATTTACTCACTATTCACTGCACTATTTATGCTTTCACCACATTCAGACCACCTTATTCAGTTCCATAGTCATAGGTTTTTGCTGAGTATTTCATGGGAGAAAGAAGCATGATGAACACCTTGTCTGCTTCAAGGACTGGATAGATTAAGAGACGGCTATTGGAAAAAGAATGTGAAAACAATTATAAGAATAAACACTGGGAAAGCTAAAAGAAAATATCCAATTGGTAGAGGATGGAGCATAAAAATTTCTGAGGCAACAGAATTACCTTGGTAAACTGAGTGAAGGGACTGCAAGGAAGGATGTATATACCAGTAAAGAAAAAAGAAATGAGATTTCACAATGTAGTAAGGCAGGAATAGATTGAAAAAAAAAAAAAAATTTCCAAAATGATATGAAGAATAACAGATACAATGGAAGACTTTACAGGAATTATGAAACAGAACCTTTCTTGGTGCAAAAATCTCATTTTTTCAGGGTTAAACATCTCACCCTTCAGCAGTTTTTAAAAGTCAATGGAAAATTTCACTCAACTTTTTTTTTGTCTTGCAAATTCTGTCTCTGGTACGGAAGAGTTGACAGAGAACAACAGCATTATCTTTACCAAGCATAAATCCAGACACATCCACAAAAATATGCACATTTAATAGTGCTGTGATGGTTCTTAGCTCACAAGCATTCAGCAGCACGGGATATCTGCAGTCTGTATTTTAGATTAAAAGAAAGCAACTGTGTGAAAGGACACATGAATTCAAAAGCTTACAGGGAATCTCATTAAAATGACCCATACTGCAAACATTTTGAGTTTAAAGGAAAAAAAAAAAACAAAAAAAAAAAAACAAAAAAAAACAAAAAAAAAAAAAACCAAAAAAACCAAAACAAGACCCCAAACCAAAACTAGAGATGTCAAAGGCTACTACTTTTCATAAAAGCTCTCTCTATGAATTGAATAAGACCCAGAACGGTTTGCCCTTCCTCTAACATCTAAAGTGTTGAGGAATTTTAAAACAGTTTCAACCCACCCTTGCATAAGAGGAAGTTTGCTTTACCAAAATCTCCCCATGTATATTCATTCTTTAAATAAAGTTCCAAAGAATCTGCTGAATTTTCAATTATACTAATAAAGTCTTAAAAATAAAATCATACTTCAATGATACAGTGGTACAAAGAGACATAAGATGGTACAACTGAGCCATTTAAATATGAGTTTAAGAATCCTATTATAGTACTAATGTTTCATTACTTCATGCCTGCAATAAAGGGACTGAGCTTCTTGAGCAGTGCTTTTTGCAGTCGGTGCCTCATCTACTCTGAGTCATTCCGTAGACCTAACGTGTTTAGTGATCTAAAAGATCAATGTTTAATATCTAAGGAAAATAGAGTTATTGTCACTCACATTCAGAAGGCCAGTTCTTTGTCAGGATAATAGCTGAAAAGGGTCATAACAAAATGCTTGAAGACTATTGCTTAAAGGTATTTGATATACATGAGAAACTGATGAGGAGATAGCAGAGTGCAACATGAAGACTGCTTTCTAATTATTAAAATATTAAAGCTAAAATCAAGTGCCCTCAAATGACTAACAATATATGGAATAACATTGTTTTATTAATATGAGATAGTGACAAATGATAGATCACAATTACCAGTGATAGTGACTGTCTGCAAAATAAGCTTGAAGTGATACATAACCAGACTACAATCACTAATAACAGCTAGTGTTAGTTATTTAGTGCTAATAAGATGGTCTTTCTCAATAGGCATCCTTATTTGGGAGAAGACAGGTTCAGCCTGTTGGCTGATCCCAGAAGTTATAACGAAGTCTTCCCTATCTCCCCCCTCTCTCATTCACTTTTATACTTTCGTTTACTCTCAGGTGGAGCTTGAGTGACTCCAGTCATGCATTCTTTTGTTACTGATAGGCATAAAATTCTTTCACTTCTCATTTAAAGATATAGCCAATAAAAAACATAAAGCATATGCTTGGTGAGGGGTGTTCATACCTTGAATTTAGGTACCTTTGGGATGGAGATGTGTGCTAATATTATAATGAGATTATTATGAACAAGGTTCACCTAAGGAAAGTGATTTTGCTACAGTTGGTGCCTCAACAACGGTCATCTTCTTTTACATTTTCCATTTGACAGCTGCTATGCAGCTTATCCGCTGTATGGTACCATCAAGTTTCCAATCCTACAGGGACTAC